>VZTT01018647.1:318-33374 GCA_013400855.1 Buphagus erythrorhynchus | reverse complement strand
AAGGAATAAATGTATCCAGCTTATTAAATATGACTATTTTCGTATAAGAATAGGAAAAACCTATGTACAGTGCATGTATAATCAAAGCCTGTTTCGTTAATAAACTTAAATTTATTTGAGAGTGCTGTTACTAAGACTCACTTTAAAGAAAAAATAAGCTTCTGTTAGCATTGGTTAAATTCTGAGTAAATGTGAGTAAACCCAAATGTTTTTAAAATTTCTTCTCTTTGTAAAATGTGTGTTTTTCCTGACATGGGTGCCTGAGTCTTCATTTATGTCATGGTGACTGGCAGAGTGAAGTTTGCCTCTGGTGCNGGATGTTCCAGTTTTCTCTCAGTTTTGGCATATAGGTGGAAGGAACTTGGAAATTTTACTAATGATGGATTGTCTTAACAGCTGCAGCCTCTTGGCATTCATATGATTCCAAGGTAATAGGAATCTGGTTTCAAATCCTGTTGAAATTACTGTTCCCACAGACAATCGTGATTATGTCAGAAATTCACTGTGAGGTCAGGTGTTGTCATGGTACTTTTATTTTTGTCTGCTGAGCTGGACCATGACCTACCTTGATGAAGGAAGGGCAAACCAGAATGTCTCACAGGTGGTTTTCAGAATTTTTCCTAAATCATTTGTGGTGCTGGAAATTTGTTTAGAGTAGGGTACTAGTAATGCCAGGTAGTGGGTTCAAGCTCTGCATGTGCCATTCACTTAAGAGTTGGACTCCATGATTCTTGTGGGTCCCTTCCAACTCAGAATATTCTGTAATTCTGAATTCTGTGATTCTGACTGCAATAGATTAGATTACTGGGACATCCTGAGAGAATTGTGAGGGAAGTTGTGTTACAGTCAAGTCGTGGTTTGGTCTGGTTCTGGTTAATTTTACTCAACCGACTGTGTAAATGTGTACCTGAAGAGTAGTTACCCTTGGGCAACATATCTCAGTCTCTTTGTCCCTCTCTGGAGGAGATAAGAGCTGTTCATTCTTCACTGGGCTCAGTTTCTGCTTTCTGTGCCAGTCTGGCTGTTATTTTCTTTTATCACTTGTCCTACAATGGTGTTGCCCTTTCAAAGTCGAGTTGGAGTGCAGGGCAGACGTGTCTGTGCAGGTTCAGAATGGATTTGACTTGAGTTCTCTGCCTCAGCTGGGTGCTGCCTTGGTGGTGAGGATTTGGTAGTGTACAGTCCTGATTTCATTTACAAAAGCTAAAATAAACTGAAGTATAATCCAGACATTTATTGGACTATCAATAAGAACTACAAGAAACTGATGCACTGGTTTGACTTGAGAGACTTTTACAGATTTCAGCTGGACCACTGTATTTAGTAGCCATCAGTGGTTCCAGTTCACAGGAATGTCTGATCCTTTTTTGAATTAATTTGTTCTCTAAATTAAAATGACTGCCAAGCTGTTGGTGCTGAAGACCTGTATGTATATCCTAATGCTAACAGAAGCTTTCAGGCATTATTGATTACACAGCCACTCTTTACAGTACGTTGAGTACTTGGATCCATCATTAAAAATATAAATAAGTTGGGAGGGAGAATTAAAGGACTGAAACCTTTGTGCTTTTGTCTGTAAGGAGGTTAGATTCTTCAATTTGAGGTGGAACTGAGCTCTAAAAATCAGACACGGTAGTTACTGAACATGAGCGCTCAGCCAAGACTCTAGGAAGTACCTGCACATTATGTCTGCAGCTGGTTACACTTTCTAGGTCTGAATTTCTTAATACCTGTAAGTGCTAAGTAATAGTTCATTTATTTCTGATATGGTAAAGGTTAGCAAATTTTAATTGGTTTTTTTTTTCTTCTTAGAAAGGTTCAGAAAACAAATGAAAGCAGAGTAAGACTTCTAGTTGAAAAATTAAAATCAAAGCATTTAGCATTTTCTTGTAAATATTCTAATATAATTTCTCTTATCTAGGTGAAATAAGTAATGATCCTATAACGTTCAATACCAATTTAATGGGTTACCCTGACAGACCTGGATGGCTACGCTATATACAAAGGACACCATACAGTGATGGAGTGCTATATGGCTCACCAACTGTAGAAAATGTGGGCAAGCCAACCATCATTGAGGTATTTGCTTTCAAAAGTTCAAAAATATGTCTTTTGCTTGAGAGTGTAAGGTTCAGAACTGTCAAGTTCCTCCTTGTTTTTGAATAGTTAATTTCTATTCATATTAAAGTTTTATTGAAAATACGGAGCAAAAAACCTTTGTAAACAGCTGTACTTGATGAATAACTGAATTGTAACTTTGTAAGATTCAACCTAAATATGGGTTAGACTTTTCCCCACTAGATGAAACTGTTCAGTTCGAAGGTTTTTTTGCTTGTTTGTTTGGTTGACTTTTTTTGTTTGATTGGTTTTTGGGGTTTTTTTTCAATTATTTTTCATCAAATATCCCCTTGTTCATTACATTATTGATAGGTTTTATTTTAGTTAGCAGTTTTTTGAATTTAATTCTTACCAGTGTAACTATGACAAAACTGTATTTTTGAGAGTTAGCTATTCAAATGTTTAAAAGCACTAACTATTCATTGAGCAGCAATTCAAAAGGGAGAAGGGACAATATTTTCTACCGTGTATTTCATAGACAGCAGACTGAATCAGACACTGTGTCGTTCAGTGTTAAGAAATCTGCACATTAACTTGCTCCAGCCATTTTGCTGCTTCAGCAGTATATTTGTCTTAAAACCTTGATGAGTATTTTTTTTTCTAAATTGCATTTGATGTAGTTTTTCTTTCTCAAGAATGACGGCTCTGAATGTTAAGTTACACTGCAGATAGTTTCATCCTTGCTTAATTTTGTATACATGATTCTGTTGTGATTTCAGCAGGACTAATAACATCTGAGAATTGATCATGTGCAGAAGTTCTTGCATACTTTGCTTATTTTTATGTAGAGTAAACCATTATTCGAAATTGGCAGTTTTTAAATGGCATGTGCTTTTAGATTGTAGGATCTATATCGAGACCTCCATTCTAAGCATGACCCCAAGCCATATTTGAAGTACAGCTTGTCTAGCATACAAATTAATTCCTTGCAATTCTAGTCTTAGATGTGGCTTTTGAATTAATTTTGTGGTATGTGAGGAGGGCAGATGGCATTTGATCCTCTTCCTAGTGCCCTCTAAGAGGAGTAATTGCATATTCCTGGCCTGAATATAACTTCCATCATGTTATAATTCCTGAGGGGATGTCATGGGGAGGTCACTTAACTGCAGGAGACCTCATGATTAGGAGAGCCTAGCATTATGCATAGCAGTGCAGTAGAGCAGGTAACATTCTTGAGCTTAAGCTCCTTTGAAAGCAGTGCAAAGACAGTTTGTGTTTGAATGAATATTCAGGACAGAGGCAATCTCTGCCATTCCTTGGTGTGGTGCTTGGGCTATGCTGGCAGCTCCCACTGCTGGAGTGCAGGCTCACAGCAGCCCTGCTGGGTACTGCCCTGCTCCTGTACAGAGCTTGTTACGACCAGGGGATTTGATTTTCTGGGTACTAGTGGTTCAACTGCTGTTGAAGCAAGCCTTTGAAAAATTAACAGAACTAGGACTAGAGAAATCTCAAATTTATTTTGTTAATTTTATAATGAAATTGTAACATTAAATGAGATCTGATTGTGTTGGGTAAGCTTTTCCCTCCCCACTTAAACAAACCTGCAGTGCATACTCCGCAGCATTTTTCCTTTTCATTCAAATCCTTTAAAAGAAGTGCAACTATCTGTAACTTTTATTTATTTAATAGTCAGTGTCACAGTGGTTTGTGGCTCTGTTTGCTGAGAAGCAACATAGTTCTGTTACTATTGTCATTCCTGTGCCTCTCCTTTGCTCTCGAAATGAGAGCAACTGAAGTCTAAAATTTGAAAGAAAATTAGTCTTTTCTAGTTTATTTCATGAAAGATCTATCACCTTGCAGGGATAAAAAACGTAGAGAAGATAATACATAATTATACTGATATTCAGCCTCGCTCTGTATTTCTTATGAATGAGCACTTAATCGTAGTAAACCTTGGAGTACAGTCACCACTGAGAAGTAACCAATTGCATGCATTTCAGGTATCCTAGGTATTTTAACTTTTAGATTAGTATCCTTGCATATTTTATTCATGAAGGTGTATGTCTCAAAAAATAAGAGTCACAAATGTTGCATCTATCTCCTAGTTTTTACTTGCCTTCATTTACAGATTCCAGGATTTTCTTAAAAACTACTTGTGTTGGAGCATTTTTTGAGTCCATTCATGGAGTGATCCTTCACTAAGGCCAGAGCTAAAACCAAATAGCAGTCTCAAAGATGAGAATTCCTGGCATCCCAACACTTTTTCCTTTAAAAAACCTCGCAATGTAGTTTATTTCCTAGGAGCTTTTGATTAATTTAGATCTTACAATACTGATGGAGGGAGGTTAGAGCCTGTGTGGGGAAATGGGGAAACTAATCTGTCCTTATGGTTCTTAAAGATAACTTTCCCTTCTTAAGAAGAGAAAGAATACACATGTATGGCAGAACACTTCTATCAGGACCAAAATATATTATTTTCACATATATCCCTTCATTAATTGTATTTAGCTATAGACTGGTCAAGAAAATTCCAATATCCTGACTTGAAGGTAGTACTGCATTAATTAAATTGACCTTATTTTCAAATTTTATATTAGTGAATGAGTGTTCATCGGTTTCAAAATAAGGAGATAAAGTACTTAAAACGGATAAATATTTCTAAGTTGCTAATTTAATTTTCACTGATGTTTCATTTATATAATTTTCATTTTTGCATTATTTTGTAATCTTACCTTTTTCACTCTAGATCACTGCATATAACAGGCGTACCTTTGAAACAGCAAGACACAATTTGATCATTAATATAATGTCAGCAGAAGGTATGTACAGAATATAGCTGGTTGTATTTTTAACTGAATCAGCAAATCCCTCTTATGGGTTCCTGCTTTTGAAGATAAATACAGTAAAATAGTTGTCTGCTGTTCAAACCAAACGCAGGGGCACAGGGGAGAAGTAAGAGAATTTTCCTGCTTTAATTAATTTCGATTTTTAGTCCAGATTATTTCTGTCATTCAGGACTGTCCTTCTTCACTCACAGTAAAATGTTTGCGTCTTTGTTTTTCATTAAACTGCTTCTAATTCAAAATTTCCCTTGACTTTTTAAAGGGACCTTACATGAAGGATTTCACTCTCCTCTGCATGTTGTTTAGTTTTCTTAGTTCTGTGTGTGCCTTAAGCAACGAACAATTGTGTAGGCAGAATCAGAAAACAACAGGTTATGGCATACAGGGACATTTGGACCTTAAAATTAGTTCTCTTTATCACATTTACATTCTGGAGTGTTGCGAGTTGGAATCCATTGCTGCTGCAGATTGGTTTTGACCTCCAAATTAGCATGAATGTAATTATATCTCTTTAATGAAGTTTTACCAACCGAGACTCTTTTCCTCCAGTCTGCTTCTTCATCTCCCTGTTGTTTTATAAATAACTGAAGGTTTTCAGCTCAAGTAGCAGCTAATGGTGCTCTCTATTGAATTAAACATAATCACAGTAGGTTCAAAATGAGCTAATTCAAACACAAGATTTTTGGAAAGGTGTATCAGTCTTAAAGTAGTATTATATTAATCACTACTCCAGATATTGTGAAGATTTATTTTTGGATTTATGGAGCCTTTATTTAATACAACACTCTTTTTCATCACAAGTAGATTTTCCTTTACCATATCAAGCGGAATTCTTCATAAGGAATATGAATGTAGAAGAAATGTTAGCAAGTGAAGTTCTTGGTGACTTCCTTGGAGCAGTGAAAAATGTATGGCAGCCAGAACGCTTGAATGCTATAAACATTACTTCAGCCCTTGACAGGGGAGGGAGAGTTCCACTTCCAATTAATGACATGAAAGAGGGGTAAGCATGTGTCAGAATGATGTTTTTGCTCCGCTTTTTTTTTTGTTGTTGTTGTTACTGAGAAGCCTAATATTTTTTCAAGTATTCTAGAAACTTTACAATTGCTGTTCTATGTTTTGGAATTAGATATGAAAAATCTACCCATGTTCTGAGCCCCAGTTATAATACAGGTTTATTGTGTTAGATACCACTACAACAGGGTACAGTTCCTATATATTGATGCTAGAATCCAAGGAATACTAATAAATTCCATTAATTGTAAACGAGTTGGTAGCAAATATGCTTCTTTTGTAATCCCAGTTTTACTTCTGAGCAGTCATTTGGCATGTTTTTCAAGTTTTTAACCATTCCAAATTCATTAAACTCAAAATTTTGAAGCAAGATACGATAGAGCAGAAATTGCAGAGACACTTCAATCTCTGAGAGCAGTTAGCATGTAACAGTGTAATTTTTAGCTGTACTCATACTAAGTGAGTTAGTTATGAGATTCAAGAGCACTGGTGACTTTCTTCTGAAAATCATAAGGTGTCTGGGGAGCTCAGGTTACTGAGTGTAAACTGCTGGAATGGACTGTTTCCACTTGTGATTTGTAACCATAAATACTGTTCTGAACAGTATTTAACTGGAAACTAGTAAGGATTCAGATTTTTCAAATATGGTTCTGACAGTGCTTTTCCCTGGTGGAAGTGAAGATTTCTAGGTTTTTTTTAGATAATTTTAGACATTTTGGAGTCAAATATATAAGTATATAAGAAAGGGATGAAGGTTCAAAATACGAGATGTGTGCAGAAAATACTGGCTTTTTCAGGGCCCTTTTGTGACTCTGGAGTTTTTGAGCACATTTAAAGAAGGAAAGTGACTCCTGTAGTTGCTAGAGTAATAGCAGTCATTTAATCCAAATGGCTACACTTCAAATATTTAGTTAGATAATGCCTACTGTAACAAGTGGCAACTGGGACCTAATTTCTGTTTCAGAATCCACTGGTACACTATAACTTGGTGCAGCAGACTGTATTTTACAGCAGTGTTCCATATACCTAAATATGACAATGAATAATACTATCAGTGTAGTAACTCTTCTTTTATGTATGGTAATGCTAAATCAAGTATTAGGTTTACCTTCAGCTTTCAGTGTTCTGAAGCAAATTTTTTTGGCCATGCAATAGCTACAGTATGGAATCTTTCAGAAGAAGCTGAGGGTTAGCATGTTCATATCTCTGTTAGGTTCAGCAATAACCAGTCATTGTGAATTTATTTTGAAAACATGGGAAGAGACTCTAAAAAATCTATAATGAGTAAGAGTAAAGGTTTCCTTAAAACAAAATGATGCTTTTTAATAAAATTTTCAAAAATAGTACTGATTTACTTACATGAGGAAGCCACATTTGGAGCTCTTTAACTTCATAGAAATTGGCACCACTGATGGTAATGAAACATTTACATTAACAAGCAAACCAGAATATGTTGTAATAAGCAGCTGAGAAAGTCCTTTTGATTTCTATCTGTTACTTGTATGCTTAAAGAGATAAAAGTATACTATGAAGGAAAATGATTTTAAAAAGTAATTTCCATCTTGAAATAACAGCTGAATGTTGCTGTGTACAGCAATAATGTTTGGAAGAGTACATCCTTGTCCTTTGGGGATTTGTGAGACATCCTGCTGGTTTGTCATTCATCTCTTTCTGCAGTGTGTATGTGATGGTTGGCGCAGATGTTCCTTTCTCTTCGTGCTTACGAGAAGTGGAAAACCCACAAAATCAGCTGAGGTGCAGTCAAGAAATGGAGCCTGTAATAACCTGTGATAAAAAATTTCGTACTCAATTCCATATTGACTGGTGTAAAATCTCTCTGGTAAGTTACTTTATTATTGCCTAAAAGTGATGTTTGTAGAAGTACAGGTAAGAGTTTTGCCAGTCTGGTCAGACAACGTTGCCAATTCCACTTTACTGTGACTGATATTTTTTTCCACCTAGCAGACACTCTTAAGATTGTGAAAGGATTTTGCTGTGTAGGCTAAATTCTGTTAGAGTTGAGCCCCAGTGGAGCCACTGTATTTGTTTTCACTAGCAGTGGATTCTATAAATGGCCAGAGAACTCCAGAGCTTGAAAAACTAAAAGTAATGAGAGGTGTAGTTCATTAATTCAGAATGCTGATACTACTGGTTACACTTCCCTAAAAAGTGTGTGCACACATATATGTTTTGTCAGATACTGATTCTACACTGACCAGTTAATACTATGCTATTAATAAACGCTTTCTGAAAATTGTCTAAAACATATTTTATGTTAAAAATATATAGAAAAAGGAATGAAAGTAATGTTGACTAATTAAATAATAAATAGGAACATTCTTCTCAGTCAAATGCAAGAAAAATAATAACCAAACACTAGAGTATTTGCCATGAAAGGAGAATAATTCCCAGAGAGGCTTTTTAAGTTTTTTGGGTTTTTTTTTTTGTTTTTTCTTTTTTTTTTTTTTAGTTCTTGTAAGGAAAATCAAGAAATAATAGAGTATTGGAAGAGAATGTTGCAGATAAATCTGAACAATGATGGTGAAGGTATATAAAATAAACTTAGATGGTTGTTGAGCTGCTTTACCAGGAGGAAGCTGAAAGGAATGGAGGAAGCTTCCTCCATTACCCAGGAGGAAGCTGAAAGGGAGATGTTATACACTGGATGGAAAAAACTTACTGAGTATAAAGAAAGGTATCCATACGCAAAATTGACTGGATAACTTCCAGTCTTTCTACTTATACACTATAAATTAGGAAAGGTTCTAGAAGGTTGGAAAATACCTGTTTCAAAAGAATACCTAGATAATTTGCTTTTTATTGACTTTCTGTTGAGAAATTGTAAAAGGCCCCAGTGTACACAGGAATACTTACCAGCACCTGAAAAATAGCAGAAGGCAGCTGGTCTTTGGCAAGAACAAACTATGTCAAATTTTCCATTTCCTTCTACAAGGAAGAAGTAGAACCAAGTTGGAGCAGCAAATGTCATTCCTTCTTGTTAAGGTTTTTTTATACTCTCTCACAAGCAAGCTGAGGAACTTGACCTAGATGAAGCTAGGAGCTAGTGGAGAGCTGGTTGGTAGCCATAATCATAGCAGAACTAATAATAATTCTTGTCTGTTCCTTATTAATAGCTGGATTATGGAATGTGCTTATTAAATTAAATTTGGAGTTAGTTCCCCATGAAAGTGAAAGAATCTGCAGGTGCATTGAAGGATATGATGGAATTCAGAAACGTCTTGAGAAATTGGAGAAACAGTCTTGGAAAACAGGATGAATTTTAAAAGAACCAGGAGAGGGATAGTACACTAATGCAAGAACAGTCAGCAGTGCCCATGCAGAAGGAAAAGAAGCTGGTTAGGAGTACTTCTTCAAAAAGAAATGCCTGATAGTGGCAGTGGCTTATAAACTAATCATGAAGCAGCATTGTCATGCTGGTTTGAGAAAAGCAGAGATCACCCTGGAATGTGTAAGAGGAACAGACTTTTAGAGCAGTGTTATTTTCTGCAGCAGCTATAACACAACCTTCTGGAATTCAGCACTTCTTTTGGCGGTGTGCCACAGTAACTGAATTTAAGCTGTCTTAGGGGTGTTTACTGTTGCCAGCAGCATTTCTGCTGTAACCTGCTGCATCAAAGGGAAAAGGGAGCCAAGCCTCCCTCTATCTAATCACAGTCTGCTTTTCACAAGGCAAGCTGAGAGACAGGAATTCTCTCCAGATCTATGGGCTTGGGAGGGAGCTGAGCTCTGTTTCCCATATCCACAATTTAAACAAGTGATAGAAAATAGAGCCATCATATCCTCATCCTCACACTGTTTATGAGGTGGTGCTGGCAGTTAGCACCCAATCAAAGAGTGGATTTAAGTTTGAGGGTCCCACATTCAGCAAGGATGGCCAATGTAATAAATGCTCCACTTGAAGCAGCTCTCTGACAGCTTGCTCTCACACTGTGTATGGACCTCTGTCAGTCACATCAATAAGTGCATATTTTTTGTGCATTGTTAGGGTTTGAGATTCAGCTAAGCAGCCAGGTGGAACTCAGTGCCCCTAACATAAAAGATACTCTGGAATTAATGAGCAGAGAATACATCAATTCATTTTTGTTGAACAAGCACTTACATATATATATGTGTGTGTGTGCACATATTTGAGGCTCAGCATGATTTCTGGAATTTCATAAAAATCTCTTCACCAATTGCCTAAGCTGTAATATAGCATTTTATGACTTGAAGTGTAAATTATAAAGAAATGACCATCATTTGCAAGATTTCTCAATGAAAAGTCAGACAAAAGGTCAAGCATGCAAGAAAATATATTTTATTTGTATTAATGATCTGGAGATTAATGATCTTAAAGCTTGCACTGATAAAATTTGACAGTAACATCTAACTGAAGATAGCAAAACAAATGGATGCAGAAAATTAAGTCATCTGGAAATGGCAGTCAAAAGCAATAGGAAATCTAGCAGCAGAACAGGTTTGTATTTCTAGGATCACTGGGTACAGACACACACAAAAATTGTGACCAGGAGTGCACCTTTTGGAGGCTAATTGATTATGTGTGAGGGAGACAATGAGCAGCTCAGTTGATGGCTCTTGATTTTTTGAGCACTGGATGTAAAGTGTGATATGAAGGAGAAAGAGGAAAAAGAACATTGTTTGTATGTGACTCTTCATTTTTGCCACCTTTATACAAGAGAGGACAGTATTGTTATTTAGGAAGATTAGTAAGAAATCGATTAATTAATCAAAAAGAAATCACAATCAGTTAATTAGTTTGCACTAAAAATGTTTCTGAATTTGTACTCAAATACTGTTTGTGTGAGATATGCCTAAAATTAATTTGTAAAAGACATGGTATCTCTAGTAGGCACAAAAGAGAGTAGTAATATTATAACATTACTTATCACACTGGTCAGAAGCTTCATAAAATGTAAGCTTCTATTTTTTAAAAAGTGGTTGGATTAAATTGTATAGAATTTGTAAAATGTGTTATACAGATATTTTTATATGTTATGGTTAGTTAAATACCTGCTTGCTTTTACATTCTGTTACTTTGTTATTTAATTGTCTTTTTTTCTTCTTTTTTTTTTCCTGGGTATCAGGTTGACAATACAAAACAAGTTTCCACCTTTCAGGAAGTGATTCGTGGAGAGGGAATATTACCTGATGGTGGAGAATACAAGCCACCTTCTGATACACTGAAAAGCAGAGACTATTACTCGGATTTCCTAATTACACTGGCAGTGCCCTCGGCAATAGCACTGGTGCTTTTTCTAATACTTGCCTATATCATGTGCTGCCGACGGGAAGGAGTGTGAGTACTTTAACATGCTAATAAGTAACTCTTGATTTTTCTAAGACTATAATGCATAGAAGGTTATTTGTTAGAATATCTCCATTCAGTTCATTATAAACATTTAAAATAGGCCAAAAGGTACCTGCTTGTAATACTGAAGTATTTTACACTTAAGCACATGCACTAATTTCCAAGCAAGTGGATGTAGGGCCTTTAGTTGTTCTAGAAAGGGTTAAAACATATGCACAAAACTCCCCAAAATCTCCACATGTGCACAGCTCTCCAAAATGCCCCCATGAAATAAAATACTAATAAAGGATCATTGGTTCAGGAGAATATTAAGTAATTTCTAAAGTGCTAACTTTCGTAACATAAACCTGGTTGAGGAGATTAACAGAATTTAGACTATTATCAAAGAGAAACACAGAAAAAGAAAGCAGCAAGTAACGTGATTTCTGCCATTTCTTACACAAACTACAATTTCATTTTGTCACAGAATTTATTTTAGCCAGAAGCTTGTTCTTTAACCTGCATTTTTCATTCCCCTGTGTGTGTGTGTCTGTGTGTGTCTGTCACCACTATCACCTCTCTCTCCGTGCATTCATCAAGGCCTCATCATAAACCCCGTTGCAAATGCTGCCAAGTTGCGTTTAGCAATAACCTTGTCAGCATTTCTACATCATGTACTGTTTTCATTATCAGATAGATTAATGTTCCAACTATCAATGCTATTATTTAATTCATAAATTTTGTTTTGTTTTTAGGGAAAAGAGAAACATGCAAACACCAGAGTAAGTGTCTTCTTTCCTGTTATTTTTCTTTTACCATTTAATTTTCATTCTCAGTAGCTTGTCATGCTTCATACATATGTGTCATAATCTCCTTTCATTCTCTCTAATTCATGGTTTAATTCATAAATGTGAAAGCTGCTTTTAAATCAGAGTCTTGGCAAGGATAGAAGATCAGAATAAAAAGGGTTTGAAATTAAAGACAATCAATTCAAAATAAAATAGTGCTGTTAGAATAAATATGTTAATATGCAATTAAAACTCCTGGTTATTGGACTCTCAAACCTGTCTCTTAAAGGCAGTGAACAGGAAGAGAAATATCCTGGAAGGTATCCAGTGCCAATAATATGGAGTGTTTTAAAACCGATTTACAAGCTTTTATGAATCTACCACAAGAATCAGGAGTTAACCAAAACTTTTAACTGCAGCAAATAAATGAAACATCAGCCACAAACTGCACAGTCTTGAATCCTATGAAAAATACCTATTCAGACAGAAAAATCTAATAGAATCATTACTGCCTTAAAAAAATGAAATAAATCAAATATTTATTAATCTAACTATGTGAAGGTTGTAACTGTTGCACTGTAGTCTGTAGCATGCATCAAAGTCCTTGTACTTTAATAATAATAATAACAATAATAATTGCAAAATTCCCTCTGTTTTGATAGAGCACTTAAAGTATGTATTCACTATTTTATTTCCTTCTGACACAGCATCCAGTTGGTGCACCACAGTGCTATACAGAAATCAACCAAAGAGCTCCGTGACATGTCCAAGAACAGAGAGATCGCGTGGCCGCTTTCCACGCTGCCCGTGTTTCACCCGGTGACGGGCGAGATCGTCCCGCCCCTGCACACGGACAGCTACGACAACACCAGCATGCCCCTAATGCAGACACAGCAGTAAGTGTTCACACTCAGTTCTGGCTCCTAATGCTCCCTGTGCTGCATGACCTAACTGTAGCTTCCAGTGCTTGTCCTCCAAAATGTGTTCATTATGGGAGGATTCAGTAGTTCTGACTCTAGTTCAGGATTGCTCTGATGTTTGCATTTCCAGCAGGAAGAGAGGCCTTCTGTTATAAGATTAAATGACTGGCTTTCAGTCTGCAGGCTTGCAAGAGCCTTGGCATGGAACAGTTAGATTTCTGCATGTTTTAGAGAAAAACTACTTTTGACAGAGGAGTCAGTTAAAACTGTTCTATTTTAGACAACCTGTTTCTTGACCCATTATCTTTGGGGTTCTGGTATAAAACTACCACCAGGTTGGTGATTAGTTTTATACCAGAAAATCCAGACTTTGTACGTGGTTAGTCACGTACCTGTCACACATGGTTTGTGTTTGAAAAGTTGACATTGAACAGAAGAACATACTCCATTACATAGATAATAAATTCAGACTTGCCAAGAAAAACACTCATAGCTCTTTCCCGTTTCCATTGTTGCCACTCTCTTTCCAAGACAGAAACCAGAAAAATAATTAATTCCTGTTCCTTAGAGTTCATTTATCAGTAACTTAATGAAACTAGTGAGGCAGACCCAATGCTTAGCACATGTTCTAATTCAGACAAGTCCATAGAGCTGTAGAAAAGAGGCATTTCTGGAAAGGTTTGGTTGAGATGCCTGGGGCTGAGCAGATCTGAGGCAGTGGTCTCAGAAGTGGCTGGAATTTTCCAGTGCTGTGCTGTAACACCAGCTCCAGCTGGTACCTCCTCTGCTGGCAGGCCTGCATGGCCCTGATGGTACTGGTCCTGTGCCAGCTCTAACTCAGCCCTAATTTACACATGCTTGTCCTAAATTCTCTTCACAATGTAGATCTGTGCTGCAGGAGTGTTTTCTTCTCCCTGTCCCAAAAGCTAAATTCTTCAGAAAGGACATAAAGCTGTATAAATTATTTCTTGTACAAGTGCTGCAAAGTGCTCTGCTCCCATCTTTTACAGCTTCTTCTCTATTCAGAATAGCAGGTTTTATGACTGGGGTGCCAAATCCTGTACCAAAGGCTTTCTTGAGTTGTACATAGGGTATTTATCTGCTTCACCTACATTGTAACCCTTAAGTCCTTTCTGTAAAAACACCTCTATCTGGTAGCTGTTAAAATAGACACTTAAGCAGGGCACAAAAATGTGACTTTGCCTTGATAAGTGAATTGGTCTGACACGTAGGAGTGGCTGACCATTCATTCATTCCACAGCCAATTACTGCATTGCAAATGCTGTCACCTTTGCTGTAATCATGGAATTTGGAATATTCACTTACAGAAACCAAACTTTGCTTAACTTCAGAAACCCATAGTGGCTCTTGTTGCCTCTGGCATTTCACCAAGTCTGAGTCTCTGAACGTAGCTGACAAGTGAAATAATAAGAGCTACTTTCACACTAATTGTCTTTATTTCATGGTCTTGGCTAACCTTTGGACATCTATATTTGCATAGTGAAAATAGTTTATTGCTTCATTAGCAAAAAGTATGAAGTGTAAATACTGAGCTTTCATCATAATACACTTTGGACTTTGTATGGAAGCATTAAAGATATTAAATGGTTTTTTATAGGAACCTGCCACATCAGACTCAGATTCCACAGCAGCAGAGTGCAGGTCAGTACTCAGAAAATACTGTAATTATTAAATAACCAGTGTGGAGAAAACACCAGCCAAAATGTATACAGTCTGTGGACAGTGGAAATACAAAGTATTACAGAACTGTCATTACAGAATTTTTTTTGATACATCAGTGAAAATTTTGGTATGGGATTGATTAAACAAGGAAGAAATGCTGTGTTAGGACTCTGCATGAGAGGCTGGAATTTGGTTCAGCTAACTTAGAAACCTCATATAAATAATTTCTGTTACATGAAGCTACAGCTAGATTCCCAAATGCAGTTACATGGTTTGGATTCTTACACTTGATAGGAAATCTAAATTTATAATTCCCACCAATATTAGCTAAGTTTTGAAGAAGGAGCTCTTTATTGCAGTTACTAGACATGAAGTGTTGATACTGGGGAATCTGTGGTGAGGTACATCCGTGCTTCAGTTTTCCTGTGTCCTAGTCTTCACTTTTGTATCATTCTCACAAATGCTCGTGTACTTATTGACTGAGGTCAGGAATGACCCATCAGACCGTGGACTGTCCTCTCCACTTAGCATCTCAGGTTTGAGAAAAACTTACAGCCATAGCCATGTGAGAGGGGGTAAGGACCACACAGGAAAAAGGTAGAGTCCACGTGTTAATTTTTAAATATTCAAAGAGGTATTTAATCAAAACTCTAGAGAGATACATATGTTTTGAACATAATATGGGAACTGTAGCTCCAAGCAGAAGATTTGTTTTAACTTAGGAGTTACATAAGCAACTCTTTCTTTTCACTGAAAATCCTTCTTCTTCATTACTGCTTTCGGGGATTAAAGGAGAATTTCGTATGACAACATTTCAAAGATTTGAGGCAAGTATATAATAGATGTTTCTCTCCATGTAGGTTTTGTTATGTGGAAATTAAAAACACAAGTATAAAAAGTCTGACAGCAGTTCTGGTAGCTTTGCCATTTGTGTTCTTCATTGTACATATGCTGGAGATGTGGATGACCCTGGCAGTCAAAGCCGTGATCCAGAGCCTCCAGCACTGGTTCGGGTTGACATTTAGCACAGCTCTTCTCACACTGTTTAGAAGGCAGAATAAAAGTGTTAACACAGTGCTGCTTTTCTGCTATGACTGTTTAATTTCAAGAATTCCAGTCTGTCTTGCAGCAAATAGGATGCAAAATCACCAGGTAACACTGTACAGTGACAGCAGTGAGGCATTTTTGCAAAGGTATGAAATACAAGCTAGCATGGGTTTGTCACTTGTGAGTTGCGCTGAAAAACCGTCCTAAAATTATATCTTAAAAATTCTCCCTGTGTCTGTATTTTCTGCACTACATTATTTTTGTAGAATACAGCTGTTCTTTCATATTCATCACAAATGCTGCCTGTGACAAGCTCTCAGAAATCCAAGGTGAGGGGTGGAATGTATTTGGGACAGAAGGCGTCTCCTCCTCTTCCCTTGGTTTATAATGACCTTGCTTTGTCACTCAGACGTACAGGTGACCCTGCAAGCATTTCCATGACACGATGGCATGTGCCTTTTGCAGCTTTTCTGAAAGGACATCCATAACTCCTGTTGCCAGATTGTTAGATTTTTAGAAAGTTATGATTTAAAACAAAATTTAGGCACTACTAAGAGTTTTTTAGCAGCATGAGTACAAACTTAGCAATCGATTTTATTGATCTGTTCAAGTAAGAAATTCACAGAAATATAACACCTAAGGCCAAAAAACCTATAGAATGAGACATTAATTGTTAAATTTTCTTCCTTTCCTATAGAAAACTCGCAGTAATATACTCAGGGAATTTAACATACTATCAGTCACAGCTGTGAATAAGAAATTTCTATTTTAAATCTTCAGTAGACCATACTCAATAATTTGAAGAGCAGACCATGGACAATAACTGTTGGCCATTTCGGGAACTATCTGAATCCCCAGTAAGGAATAGTTTTATTTTAACCATATATAAAAAAGGCAGACTTAGTAGCTGACATAATACTTGACTATTTCACAAAGTAAAAAGTTAATTGGGAAAGAATTGTGTGAGAGGTGACCACTCACGTCTAATGTTTATTACACTGTGAAAATTGCTACTGATCTCCAATATGAACAGATACATTAGGCTTTATAATTGTCCCTCTGTCAGTAGGCAGAATTCACGAGGACTGTTTAAGGTGCTTAGATGAAAAAGCTTATAGGGTATTCCTGTAATGTAAAAGATTAAATATTGCATGTACACCATGTACCACCTTTTCTGTTCTGTGCCTCAGCCTCCCTATGAAGTCTGTTAGATCCCAAATAGAAAGATAAATTCCCAGTTAAACAATTTTTTCCCAGCCCTCTCCCTTCCCAGAAGAATGTTTTGTTATGTATATGTCATGTTTTGATCCAGGTTGTACTTGTAGCATTTCTCCAATGTGGTTGTTGATAAAGGAATAATAAGTACTATTAATATCCCATGCTCATACTTTACAGTTCAGTACTGTTGAAACATCATGTGCCACTGATGGATTATATAAATTCTCATCTATTTGCAGGTAAATGGTATTCCTGAGGAAAGAAAACTAACAGAAGCAATGAATTTATAATCAAAGAAGGCTGCAAATTGTCTCACTTCCTTATTTGTTCTGGTTGATGCATGAGTTTTTCTGGTGTATATTGTGCATGCCCACAGTATTAGGATGCTTTCAGTGCCAGGAGTACAATCACTTCCATATAACTGATGTACTGTATCCTTTTGTACTTTGGACATTTTTGACAATTTGTAAACACTGATAACTTTTTATATTTGTTACATTCAGAAAGTAATCTTTAATGTGTATATATATACATATATATACATATATATACATATATGTATGTATGTGCATATATATATATATATGTATTAATAAATATCAAGCTTTATTCTGTCTTGTGATCTCTCCTGAAAGTTTTAACAGGGAAATCAAAACCTCAGAGATTCAAAGGATTACAGACTGTTAATAGGATGACACAATTGCCTAACATTTGCACAGGAAAAGCATGAAAACTTGTGCAACAAGATGAGACTCATAAATAGCACTGCACATATATTATGTATTAATTTTTTAGAGATTACCAAATATAATGAGCAAAGTTATTTTTGAAAAATAAATAAATAACCCCCCAGAGAAAATAACTAAGACTACTCATGATAAAAATTGAATTTCTGTTCTTTTACCAGATATTTACACTATTTCAAAACTTGTAAGCAATAAATCATTTAAAATCTGTCCATTCATTCATCTGGTTATGTTAGAAGAAACTTATAAACTACAGTAGGCAAAAATTAATGTCTGCAAATAAGCAAGGGTTTAATTTGGTACAGTATACCTGGACTAACTCTTTAAAAGCACTCTTAAAATTTTTTTTGGGTGATATTTCCAATAAAAAGACCGAATGTTGTTTATTTTTTATATCCTCCATATTTTTTTTTTCTTTTTGGAATGCAAGCTGTTGTGGGCGAATTACATATCTGGTAAATCAGGGATTATATTTTTACATCTTAGAAAGGTCTTAATTAAAGGCATACTTTGCTGGGAGGTGGTTTCTTTGAGAGGCATTTGTCCATGCATCTGAAAGCTTAATAATATATTAAGCTCAGATCCTTTGCTAAAAGGATCTGAACTGGGGTTTCCATGTTTTTCAATAGACAGCTATAATTCATCTACTGACACTTTTCACCAGATTTTAAATTAATTTCTGATGCTTCTTTAAATCTTCAAATTTAAGGACATCACACAAGACTTCAGGGTCTGCAGCTGTAACAGCTGACACGAAGAGTTCTTGGGGTTTTACCTCAAAGCATGGTATTGTTTTAAGCTGACACTTACGCTTTGTCTTTTTTTCTGTAATATTTTCTCTTTCAGAAGCTGTATGTTCATCAGGACATTGCATTGTAAGCAGAAAACTGCGTCTGCTTTAAATTGCTAAATGCTGGCTACATTTCCTTAGCTGAGGTTCCTGAAGTCTCTGCTAAGAGAAATTTGAGTAATTTTGGAATTTAAGACTGAGGATAAAAGGAATCTGTAAAATGAGGTCATTTTGTAAGAAGACTAAAGTAGTTGCTCTTGGTTTTGTGATTTTTGGTTTGTCTTTGTTGTTCTCTTTTTACAGTTATGACCCAGTTCTGTCAAAACACAGAACCTTAATTGACATTAATTTTTAAGCATCAACGATGTGTTTGTAGGCTCGGACCTGAACGCAGGATCTCAGCAGACAGAACAAGTCCTGATCTGTTTTTTAGACTAATTTGAGCACCAACTATGATAACTCTGGCAGCCAAGTATGTAAGCAGTGCTCAGTCCGTGGTACTTACTTGTATATTGTCAGACCTTCAGTATCAGTTTACAAAGCTGCTCTGCATGCTCAGCACAGCCCACAGGACGTGGCAGCAAATCCTGTGGGTGGTTGTTAAGACCAGGAGAGGTAGCTCAAGCTACAGGCATTCAGAGTTGAGAAATTAAAGGCATTTCCTGAAACAGGTGAAATAAAGAGCCATTCCTACTCCATCATGCCTTCCTACCTCATCCAAAAGATACCAGGGAAGAGACTTCACCAGTCAATCAGCTTCCTCAGAGACATCCCCCTTCTTTCCAGCAGCTTGGATGGTTATCAGTGAAAAGTGAAACACAAAACTGCACACTGAGGTTTATAGTAAACTAAATATTTTCATCTCTTACCCAAGGTGTAAAAAAATTCAAGTACAAGCAGCATTTGGCTTCTGTTAGTTTGTACTACTATTTTCAAATGTATCGGCTGTCAGTGTTTTGAAACCAAAATGAATGGAATGGATTTTAAATAATGATTTTTAATGCAATGTAAGATTAAACTTTGTAAATAGTTCCGGGTGTGGATCATAGTAATTTCTGATAACTCCAGGATGACATGACAATCAATGGATCTACCAGTTGAGCTGCTCCCACCTTATTTGTATTAATGTAACAGTGCTAATATATTTAAGGAAATAAACTGTTACATATATGCATAAAGAATCAGTTTGTAGCAGTGGAGGCTCCACCTATTTTGGAAAGAATCTAATGATGTAGGTCACTCAGGTATTAAGAATACCTGAACTATTTTATGATTTAAATCGTCATTTATCTGAGGTAAGTTTAGTAACAAATTATTTATTTTTACTTATTAAAACAATTACTCTGAAAGCATAGATTTGTAAAGCTGGTTAAAGATACCTAATGGTTAAAGAATTAGTAATAATTAAGACAGTAAATTCACAGTCTCTTTTAACATTATATGATGGCAATATGAATTGGTATTTTATGAAGTTGCAACCAAATTAAATAGAAAGCCCTACAGGTCTCTTTGTACATACATGAAATGTATCATCTAATAAAATGGAAAACACAAAGTAATGAAGTTTTTGCCTGATTATTTTACAAAAGGGTGCCTGAACATTGTTACAGCTTTTAATATTCCAGCCCCAATACTGCATGGTTGGGTCTGAGACCTGGGGAGGAGCTAATGGTGCAGGGTTTGTTTAACTGGGGATGATGCCTAAATAGATGTCCTAACTGGCGAGAAGGGAGAGGATTTGCCACACTTAATGTGGGCACCTGTATCTCCCTGATTATAGAATCAGGAGCTTTGGGGATCACATGCTGAGGTGGGAAGGGACTCATCAAGATCATTGAGTCCAGCTCCCAGCCCTGCACAGGACCATTCCCAAGGGTCACACCAAATGCCTGAGAGCATTGTCTAAGTGCTTGTCGGACTCTGGCAGCCTTGGTGCTGTGTCCACTTCCCTGGGGAGACTGTTCAACAACTCTGGGTGAAGAACCTTTTCCTGATATCCAGCCTGAACCTCCTGACACAACTTTAGGCCATATCCTTGTGTCTTGTCATTGGTCACAAGATTAGAGATTGGTACTTCCTTTGCTTAAGGAGCCCCTTCTATTGAGAGTGGGATTGAAGTAGCTCAAGTAGAACCTAAATTTCTCAACTCAAGCAAGTCTTAAAGATGGGCTTTTTGATGTTGCCAGACCAAATAAAAGCCAAGTCAGTTCCTCTGCTTTCCTGCAGAGTTCCTGGCAGGGAAAAGTATCCAACGCCTCCACTGCGGAGTTCTGCTGAGATTCCCTGAGCTCTGGGCTGGCTCTGGCTACTGGAGCTGTAATTTCATCAGAGCAGGGACAGTGCAATTTACTGCAGAGCAATCTTCCAGCATTGCATCTGCCTTAGTTTGTGATAGTGAACTGCAGCCCAACTAGAGACAAGCAGTAGAGAGTTTTTACTTAAATGACGCTGCTCCCATTACAAAAATAAGCATCCACAGCACATTTATTTAATGTTTAAATTACTTCATATTTTTACATAACCTGAAAAGAAAATATATTTATCCCACATACAGTAATAGTAAACAAGTGCATTATTTCAAACATTAAAAATAAATCTTTTAACCAAGTCTGTACAACAGATAAATAGAGTTATATCTACAATAGTTATGTTGTAACGAACAAAACAAAAATTATCCCTCAAGCTCACAGTTCTCTGTTGCTCATAATACTGGCATAGATGAAGGTTATGCTTGCTATACCCCCCTACAGTGTCCACCTACACCCTTTCCTTCAGTCACTCAAATGTATTGATCGATGAGGTTAAATTCCCAAGCATTGGAAGCAATATGCACACAGAACAAACAGCTGAGTATCTTTCCAGTATCTTGAAAACAGCTGGCAGGCTTAGCAAAACTGCTGAATTTGGGGGAAGTGAATGATTTCTTTTTTGTTTTTTATGATGCATGACTGGTTATTCTTTAAAAGAAACTTTTCTCTGCCACACACAAAAAAATAAAAATTGAAGTAATTATTTCCATAAATTTGTTTTGCATTCATTCATGGCTTCAAGATTGAATTCAATGTTTTACCTGGGATAAGAACAAAAACATGCATGTGATAGTAAGTATGGTACAAGTTAGGATTCATGTTGTTTGTAATCATACATAATTGCACATATGCTTGGAAAATAATATTGTGCTCATGTTTTTGCCTGCTAACAAATAATCAGAAGAATAAAATGAAAAAGCAACTAGAGGTCGAACTATTACTTGAACCAAACCCACAACCAACCAAGAAATGTCCGTATCTTCACTGATCGTAAACAACAGCTTGTCACTGCCACACTGAAGGACTATTATTTCAATTACAGTTTTTGCTAAAGGAAAAAATCAGTAAGAAAGATTGGGCACTGCTAAAAAGGATAGGAAAAAAGTTTTTTTCAAACAGCTCAAATCTCATTTCACTCGTAATTCTGAGACTCAACCACCTGCATGCAAGAAAGTTGACCACTCAATCCCTCCTCCTCATGATACCAATTGAC
The DNA here is from genome assembly GCA_013400855.1 of Buphagus erythrorhynchus. Lineage (NCBI taxonomy): Eukaryota > Metazoa > Chordata > Aves > Passeriformes > Sturnidae > Buphagus > Buphagus erythrorhynchus. Next base: position 11,437 of record VZTT01018647.1, on the reverse strand, counting down.
TGACTTGCATCCTCTTAAATGAAAATGCTATTACAGCATAGAAAATGGCACCAGTTCCCTAATGAGACCTTATTCAAGGTCACCTATGAACACAGGGAGAGGGTCAAAGATCACCATTCCCCTAAGATCTCACGGAGTGGGTGTGATGGGATTCCATCTGACTGAAAAAGGTTGGAGGGTCTTCCAAAAACCTCCCATCTTGAACTGAGTCTCTGAAAATTACCAATTTGTTTGTTCACTGGGATTGTACACAGAACTACACACAGTTAAATGAATTAGTGAAAAATTTATGAAAAAGCAAATAATTTCAGGAAGAAAGCCCAAATTCTCTTTATAAAAAAATTTTGTCTCAGAATTCACTGTACTTGCTGAACACATCTTAAATTTCTAAAAAAACCCTCATAAAATATTATGTAAACTTGTATATAATCTTCACTCAACTGAATTGATGATTACTTTTAACTTCCACACATAAAGGGTTTCACATGACATGTATTACTATTTCCACCCCAAACACTAATTTCTAACCAGCGATTTACTGCTTTGTTCAGAGCCGCGCCCTGGTGTCACTGCCTCAGCTGTGGGCGGCGGTTCCGGAGGCTCCCGAGGCTCCTGGAGGCTCCTGAGGCTCCCGAGGCTCCCCAGGCTCCCGGCTGTGCTGGGCGTGCTCCGGAGCAGCCCCTGGCCGTGGGCTCGCCCAGTGCCGGCTGAATCCCGTCATGTGCCTGTGGTGCTGCTTCAACCACTGCACTGCTTTGTGTCTCGTTTCAACAGATATGTAAACAGAAATAAACATCCAGTAGAAAAGACTCATTTTCACATGCAATTCTGTACAGTGCACTCTTGTTTCTCAGATTATTTGAGAAGGCTATTTCCACACAAAATATGTACATTTCCACTATATACATTTTCCACATGCTTAATTTAAATGTCTTCTGGTACCTCCAGTTGAGAATTTTTGTTCAGGCAGACACAAACCTGAAGAAAGTTTCTAAGTTAATGCCTTGACTGATCTTGCATTGCTGAGAAGAAGTGTAGTCCAGAAAAAAATCCAGCTATGCATAGCAACCTCTTCAGCAGAGTTGAGTTATCTTTAGGAACCACAATCTGTGCTAGATCATTAGTGATCTGAGAAATCTCATGTGCCACGCACACAAATATGAAAGTGCTGACAAGAACATTAAACAGTGGATATCCAGGAATGAGCACCAAGATCCCCTTTGTGTCTGCTGCCAGCCAAATATGGTATTGGCAAATGAAAAGCTAAAAGAAAAAAAAAAAGTGTTTAATAATACTTAGATAAGTAAATATTTTTACTTACCAAAAACCATATTATTACTATTGCATCAGCTGAGACACTTCTGCTTAAGTTAGAAGCTGTTTTCCACATGTCTTTGCTACAGAACAAAACCATGAGCTTGTTAAATGACACAGTGAAATTGGTTTGCTTGGCTCTTAACCAAGTACAGCTCAGGGGAGCATTGGATACATTCCATCAGAGCAGGGAGGAATCTGTCTCCCTCATTTAGTGCCTCTCTGGTGAGGGAACTGAGTGTGTCTCTGAACTGACATGCTTGCAAATTAAAGAGAATGCTTCACCTGCTGATGAATGCACAGCTCCCAGGAGCTGATCAGCATCTAAAGCCCACCAGGAACTGGAAGATTGATGCTTTAAAAAACCCACAAAATCCTGTACTCCATATACCCTACATTGCAATGAGTTTCTCCTAGAAATATATTTTAGTAATACAAGAAAATGTCACATTAATATCACTAAACAGCAAATAAAATGGGAAGCAAGATAATTCCTACTGTTTCAAAATACACCCTCAATGGAACTAGGTAAGACTTGCATTAAGAAGGGGTTTACTTGTAATGGTACATTTCTTTGTTAGTCACAAAAAGCTTTCTAGGGCAAACACATTTATACGTGTACTTACACTAGTAAGTATAATTCATGCAAATTCTTCAACTGGCCTAAATTTTTATCTTCCAACTGCATACACCTCACAGCATACTCCAGCATTTAATCCCCACTCTCACAACCTTAAATCACCTCATCCCCTAAAACAGCACAAGAATTAAACTTGGTACTATGAGACTGCTATTTCAGCCATGATTTTTAAGTGCAACAAAAAGCTATAATGCTAAGAGAGGTCAAACATGACAGCATGGTATTTAGTAAGGCAATAAATGTTTTCTCTATGTGTTATAGTCCAATCTAGACAATAACACCACCTTACATTTCTAAGTTTTAATTCACTGCACTTCTGGTCATGCCACTTACCTCTAAAGAAATTTTGCCGAACCAGGCGAAGAATGAGCTATACACAGACCGGACATATCCGGGAATGTTCCTGATGAGGATGAAGGCTAAAATCTTTGGGGTTTTTTTTTAAAAAAAGAAAAAAAAAAAAAAAAAGGTAAAACAAAGAAAGTGACTGCGGATGACAAGCCAAACAAACACATAAAAGTTGCATCCATTTTCACTGCACTAAGTGAAGTCCATCATGCATTAAAATTTCTTAAAAAGCTCATAAAAATATAAACCAAATAAAAATAAAAATCCATGCAGTTTATACTTAAAGTAGGTATTGAAACTAAAAATATTGTACACACATTCTTACAGCATAGCAGGTCACATTTGCAACTCCATTAGAATCATGGCCTTGATGCTGACAGGTGTTACTACATGCTTCCTAGACATGGTCACAAAACATGTTACACCATGCCAGCCTAAAATGAAGGCGGCCACAAATCTGAGTTAACCCTCAATTTTTAAAGACAGGGTGTCAAGATGGACAAAATAACATGAAAAAATTAAGTCCCTCTTGCTGCCCCTCAAGAGAGCAGGACAAATTAAGGAGAAAAGAAACAGGGCACAAAGAGACACCTGGGGTATAGTGGGGGAGGGGACCCAGCAAGAGGAACATCTAAATTTCAGAAAACCACATGCATGGCTCTGTGGCCCACCTCTTCTCTGCCTGGAAGTGACTACAGGGTCCCATAGGTTGCTTCCTACACTAATACTTCCCAAACACTCCTGCTTTTCTACACCTTTCTTCTCTTCCACAGCTTTTTTTTCTTTTCCAGTGCTATGCAAATAGTCAAAAGCTGGGTTTGCACCTAAATGGTGCATCGAAACCTACACCAAGGACACCCAGATAAATCAAAACCACAATCACAGTATTCAATTTCAGTGCCTAAAGGCAATGAAAAACTGACTAATGTTGTTAAACTTTTTCACTTTCAGACACAGGAATGAAGCTCAATATCTGGCATTCCATGCAAAAGCACAAATATATTTAAAAACATTTTTTTAAAAAGCTCAAATAAGAATAGACTAGATTCTATCACTGTACTCAAAAGGGCTAATAATTACCTGCACCACAGAAACAGAGGGATGTAGCTCATTGCACTCTGTCTTGTTTTTACAGCTACTAGCCCAAAAAGAGTAGGTCTAAAAGATATTAAAAAATTAGTCTGTGTAGCAATTATATGTAACATTTTAAAATGAAACAAGAGTATGATATTTTGAATTGCTTTAGTATTAGTTGGTTCACTAAGATGTGGGACACTAAGAGAAAAAAAAAACTACATATGACTTAAGTTTTGTGTTTCTTTCAAATTCTTTTTTGCAACTGATGAAAACTTATCTGATGAATAATTAATACAACTTTTTACATTAAAAATAGACAAGCAATCAAGTGGAGATAAGAGCTGTGTTATGTACCATGTTATTTTTATGATCCAATTTTCCTATAAGCTTTGCAATGAACTGAAAGAATAATGATGTTTTCATCTACATCTGACTGAACAGAAAAATATTTATTGACTAGATAGGTAGGGCTGTACAGAAAAACCCAGCTGAAATATCTCCAGATAAAGATTTGATTTTTCAACATTTGCATTAGATAATATTGACTAAACAAGAACTTCAGAAAACTTATTTTTCAGATATTTACAAACCTCATTATACTAGGCTATAAAAGATACTTACCAAAAAGGACACAATTGAAATAAATAATAAAACATTTGAAACTCTGTTGGAGAAAAGAGGATCTCCTTTTCCTTCGGATATCATCTGATGTTTCTGCAATGCCAGATAAATAAAAGCAAACAGCATCCCATGAAAAACCACCTGTAAAAGACAAACAGAATGCAATTAATATTTCATGGCTTTTACAAGTACTTCAGGTATAAACACTTAAATAGAAATGCTACCAGATAAAGTAGTTCTAAAGCTATGTTTCAAAAGGTCCTTTCCCAGATTTACTGAAGCAAACAAAACCAGACTTTCTACACAAGATAGTCATAAACTGCATTTTTAACTCACCTTAAAAACCTACAAATAAAGAACCTTTACTAATGCTTCAGAGAGCATTAAAGACAAGACAATTAATTTCAAGAAGCTCTCAAGTACCTACTATCCCCTCTGCTATATATGCGAGCACTGAAAAAAGCTTTCTCTGGGGAGAAACCACATCTTTTTGGGGACCAAGATCCTGATTTTAATGTTTTAAATGCTACCCCAAAAGAAATATATGCTTAATTGATACAACTTCCAAAAAGTATTATTAAGAAAGCTACCACAGTAATTTTCCTTGTATTTCAACAGCCTGAAGTGCTACAGGTGTTAAATTTTCACAGTAACATTTTTGAGAAAAGACAGATACTTCATACTTCATTTTTTAAATCCCGAAGCAAATAATTCAACCTCCATCTTTTAAGCAAGGCTTTGATAGACATTTTCAGAACTAAAGTAGGTGCAGCTTAGTCTTTTATTAAACACTGGGGAAAATTCCTATTTTCTCTGGAGGGAAGGAAAACAACCCTCTCTCTTCCCACAAATTTAAACATACATTTAAAAGACAAGTAAAAATTTATGCGAATGTTACATACATAGCGATCCAGCTTCCACCTAAACCACCATTCATAGACATTCCCATTCAGTTCAAAACACTTGGACAATGGCCAAAATGAAAATATCTTCTCAAATGCACCCTGTAAAAGACAAACATGGAAAAAGCATTAACACTGATGTTGACTGTATTTACTAAATTTAAATCAATAACATACTTAATATTATTCTACCTTTATTTCACTAACTACATGGCACTAGAAAAATAACAGGATTCCTTAGAAGCCTTTCCCCCACAAAAACAAAAAAAAAAAAAAAAAAAAAGAAAAAAATAGAAAAGAAAAAATCTTCACATGAGAGAGTTTGAGTTTTGCCCCCCCTTAAGGTGCTTGCATGCCTTCTATTTTGTACTGTTTCTCAAAGGGAGAGGTCCACTGACAGGCTGTGATAAGGAATATGCACTCCACAGCTTGTGATAAGGGATATGCACTCCACATAAGGAACATGCACTCCAAGACTACAGTTCAACAGGCCAAAAACCAGTGAGGAATTAAAACCACACAATCCCCCTGCAGATCCTGGCTGGAGTGACAAACTCTGCCCTGCCTTGTGTCAGCTATTCTTACAGCATGCAGGGAGTCACAAATTTATCCTGAAAACCAATCTTCTGATGCAGTATCAAAGCCAACACTAGGTCTCTAAGAGACACACAACTTCATTATCACTCTATCTCCATATGCATCCCCATATTCTGGAAAACCCAGTAACTCTAAGCACATAAAAAAAACCTCACCCCAAACCCAAAGCATACGCCCTTGTATTTACTACGTTCACAGTAGTACATTGAAAATATGTCAAACATAACAAACCAACGAGTAAGACACACAGTTGTGGGTTTTTCCAGCACCCACACCAATTCGAATATGAGAAGAAATCAAAATGTTCCCTTTTTTTTGCTTCTGTGTTTATGATACTGGAGCAAATATACAAGTTATTAGCACATCAAAAAGTAGAGACAGGTAATAATATACTCTTAGGTCATTAAGGATAAATATAGTCAGGATTTACAAACCTGAGAATATGACAGAAAATATATACATGTCAGTAAGGAAATCAGTTTCAGCAGTAAACCAAAGTGCCATAGGCAGTTCCCTGAGGAAGAAATAAATTAATCATTATACTGTCATTAATTTTTCAATAGCAAACCCCAGACACATTAAAAAATAACTACCAATTATTTAGTGTAGCTATACTTTGTAATAGATCCATTAATAAATAAATAAATAAACATTCAAATATTACCAGCAATATTTTATAACTATCTACGTTTAAATTTTACTTTATGCCATTATAATAAACATTCACAGCAATTAAAAAGCTGTATTAAGCCTAAACTAAGTCTCATGTCTAAGACAGGAACAAAGTACATAAAGAAGAGAATTTAGGTGTTCAAACAGAAACACTATTTTAAAACCTCTGCTTTCCTACACACTCTGCACAGGCAGTCCTTATTCTAGGTGAATATAAATAAATATATACATAAAAATGCCTGCCTTTTGTCATGTGAAACAAGTAGAGTAAATATTATTAAGCTTTGAGATACCAGTTTTACTCCAAAGTTCAACTGCAGGTCATCAAGGACAAATATCTTGGTGAAACAAGCCTGAGAGACTAACTCCTCAAAGCTGTCCACTGATATTAAGCTCTACCCAAGCCTCAACACTGCACGAGAGATCATCTCCCCCTCCTGCCATGTAAATTGGCAGCTGTAAACAGGGTCATAAACAACTGAAAGTTATCATTGAAAGACTTTCTAGTTTCACAGTACACTATTGCTCCAAAGTACATGAGACTCATTTCTCTGTTTCTGGAAGAAAAGTGTCTTCATAATAAAAAAAAAAAAAGAAATTAAATTGAAGATATTTGTCTTTGAGATAGCTTGCAAAACTACTCCTTAGGTGTATTTTTGCAGCATCTATTCCTGGTATATATTTGGTAAATTTCATTGTCATATCTTCAGGCTATAAAGTGGGAATCTTCCTCCATCAATAGGGAATGAGGATTTAAGGCTATTAGGGTTTCAGTTCTAATTTAGGCAAATTAAATAATAAGCATTTACCATATGCTTTACAGCTTTTTAATGAACAGCAACCTATAAACTGGGATTTCACTTCAATTTTTATTTAAAATATTTGTACCACAAGACATACTTCTGATGGCTCACTTAATCTAAGGTATTAGGATAGCAAGCTCCACATTCTTATTTGGCCAGCTAGGGCAGAATTGGTGCTCAGGATGGACAGACACCTTGGCAGCACACAACGAGAAAGTCTAAACACTCCCTGTTCACACTGCACCCTGAGCACACGACAGACACAATCTCAGCCAGCACAGACAGTGCAACCTATGGTTTTCATGTCCATTCAGTAAAATTACAATTCTTGTTAAAACACATTTCTGATGATCAAAACCTATTCAAAAATTTTCTAATCTGACTGTAACCAGAGGCAGAGTTTAGTCATCAGCTGTTACATTTTTCAACTGAGCTAACTCACCTATGACAAACTGTATTTCTGTGAGCAGCTGTTTAGCATATTTTGACTAATAGAGAGACTGAGATCTACTAACAATGCCACTTCTGTATGATTATCATTGTAGTAACATGCAAATGTCTTATAGCAGAAAGAAAAAAAAGAAATCTTACCATTTGCTTTCTTCTGGACAATCTGAGGCCATACAGCTAAGGTGGCATAAATGATCATAAACCAGACAGTGACTAATGGCACAAAATAGTAGAACTGGTAAGGTCGATCCATCACTATGCACAATACCACAACCAAGAAATTGAGACGAAATAAAACCTGGGGGGTGTCAGAGGAGAGAATACAGAGGATATGTAAACTGTGAGGCAGAGCTGAGAAAGATGAGGACACGTTCCTTTTGCACTATACAAAAATATCAAGGAATTTTACATCTCACGTGCTGATTGTATTTCAGTTGAAACACGGATAAAGTAGCACAAGGAACAGCAGCAGGGCAATGTAAGACTGCAGGCTGACTATGTGGTTCTGGACCTGCCCTACCATGACCTGTCTGGGTAGAGATTGCCATGAAAATAAGGTTAACCTCATCTGACTATTTCCCAGGCTGGAGACCAAGTGCTCCAGTTACTGGATACTGTTAATGTCTCACTTTCACCCCCATAGCTACCTGGGCTAGCTCAGTTAAAGCCAGGGTAATGCCATTACCAGGCTGCAAAAATACTTTTAATAAGCACAGTGACCTGAGTTACAGGACAATGTAAGACTTAACAGCAATAAAAGATATGTATAATAAAAATAAAATTAAAGTACTACAGCATATGCTGCAAAACCTAGGAGAGAAGTCACGAAACCAGGTAAGTTCCCCAGTATTGTTATGGTGTGAAAATGATTTTTCTTTATTAATAAATGTAGGCTCCAATACACTGTCTTTGGAAGCCCACCCAGCTCATTACTTACATATTAGATAAAATGCTACTATATTACTGTAATATAATAATAAAACAGCAATGGATTCTCCATTGCTATTTATTAGAAAATATATGTCTTGATATTCAGAGTGTACACGCACTACATCATTTATCATCCACTTCATGTAGTATCAAGTAGATGTAGTATCATCATACTACTTGAAGTAGTATCATTTTAAATGATACTACATCAAGTATCATTTATATAGTCTAAGTTTGTATTAGATAAACACTACCAACTAAACAGATCAGATTACATAGACACAACATCCATTTTTATTGTTTAAACCTTGGTAAAGTGATCTGATATCACATTATTTAGAGATTATGGATATATTATGGATACTTTGCTATCTGACAAATTTTTTTATAAAAATAGTAGGCAGGTATTCTTACCTGACACACTCTGTATACACCAAAGTCCCCTTTTATCCAAAAATATGAGAAGTGCCCATAACCTGTTTGAAACAGATACGCAGCAACCAGAACTCGAATGTGCATGTACACAGGCAAAAACTGTTGAGAAAAATAAAGTATCTTTTATAATGTCCAGTAAATGTTTTTGGCTGTCCTTTTCTCCCTCTATTTTATGCTATTTCTGCATTGCAGTAAATCACATTTAACTAAGAAACACCATGGTACATTGCCTTGTTTCTTACTAAGCTCTTTTGGTGTCCTAACCTCTGATGTTAAAATCAAGTTTTTCTATTTATTGCTCTACACTTGCCATATTCTATCACTAGTTATGAAAGATTTGAGAAGGGCTCTTTGAAAGCTCACCTTCAGCAGTTTCTAGGTGCTAGCAATTAAAAATAAATTAATATAATATTCTACACAGAGGAAACACTTTTTTCACTGGTCAAGTAACACATATAATGTTTTTATCAATCAAATCTACAATTAGAAAAACTAACTCTACTAATACCATGTTTGAAACTACAGAAACAATAGCATTATTTATTCATCCTATTCAGTTCTAATGCCCATTTACACTATCTTTCTTTTGAAATAACATACACAGATTGCATTCCCCCTAAAAGTAAAAGAAAATGAAATCACTTACAGTGCTTGCTCCAGAGATATGATAAATCAAAATAACAAGTTGCATCCAGCCCTTCCATTCATCAGTCTGTTCTCTATTTAACACTTTAGTCTAATGCAAAACAAAACAAGAGTGTTGCTATTCCAAAAAGAAAAAGGAGCATCTACAAAATGAGGAGAAAAAGTTCAAAACAATAAACCACTTTATAAGTAAAGGGATCTCAACTGTAAAAGTCTTGTCTAGTGGGCATAGATTTAACATTATTTAAATTCTCTTTTAGCTGAGCTCTGATCAATTCCAGTTTGAAAGAGTGAGAATGACTAAAGTGGTGACATCCATATGGCTTCAAAAAGCCTTTGTATCTAATTCAATGCAAACATTATACTGCTTGAGAAGGCATTTTTTTGCAGGTGAGTTATACTGACTTTGAAAAATTAACCTTGAATGCTTAGAAATTGGTTATTTTACATGCAAATTGGGAAACAACATTTTAAGCGGGATGTCAAGGCAATCATTACCTCTTTGGTATTTTCAGTATAAAATACCCCCAAAACCAAGATATAGACGATTGGTATGAAGAAAGATGAATGTGTGTAAAATTTATTTTCCTTCATGAAAAGATTTGCTCTGTCACACAGATAAAAATAGGTCATGATTAGACCAAGTTTGCAAAAGCAGTGTAAGAGCATCTCTAAAGTAGAAACGTTAGGTGTGCTGATGGCAGGTTTCTTCTCCTCTCCACTTTCCAAATCAGTGCATGGTTTGTTCTTCCGGTAATTATTCCGATGAATTAAGCTGATAATTAAATATCCAATAATGGACAAAGTAAAAAAACAGAAAGCTATCTTCTGTATCAGAGTGAGCGGAGGCTGAGGCTGGCAGCAGGAGCCATCAATGGGCTTCATTATTTTATTGCAGTAGACATTCATGAGAATCATTGCATTCTGTAAAAAAATAAGCAGTTTTGGTAATTAATTTCTACTGAAAAAGTTAACATTTCCATCAAAAGAAATTTTCTTCTGCATCATGCACTGACATAAGACATGCAATTCTCCCTTATCATTACAAAAATAAAATCTTCCAGTTGCATCCAACAGTCCAGTCAAAATACTTCTTCCAAACAAAAAATACTTGAGCTTCTTCTTGACATTTTAAGCAAAAATGTCTAATCTTAGAACAGAAGGGTTCTTTCAACTGGCTGTAGAAGGTGTATAAATAAAAAACAGCTCACAAACTTGGGGTCTAAAGAGGCACAGTAACACAAGTCTCTAAAACATGACAGTGAGACTGAAACATGTGGTAAGATCACATTTAGTACATCCACTAAAAAAAAGTAACATGATGGGAGAGCTCTTTCACAAAAAGGGCAGGCTGAAAAGCTCAGAGGGGCTCACTGCATGCATATACATATTGGTTAGCAAAAGAGAAGAAATAGTCAGAGGTACTCCATGCAACCAGGTAGGTCTATACTGTGTGTTTGTTATCTTCTTCATGCTCTTTACAAAAACTAATTTTCTGGACACATACAGAAAAATTTAAGACTTACTTCTTAGAAGTGCTTACAAGTCATTACCACCTTAACTCATTCATAAACATGAAAGCATGAAGTTTGCACTCAGGATCTAAAAGGTCCAGTGGATTAACAGCTATTTTAAAATAGTTATCCACTAAAGTGTGTGCTAGTATGCTTTTTAAAATGCCTATA
>VZTT01018645.1:0-15753 GCA_013400855.1 Buphagus erythrorhynchus | reverse complement strand
TCTGAATGTGTGTGTCCACATAGAAAAACTCCTTTCACTTCTGCCATTAACTGGTTTCCACTTAATTTCTTGCCACAATGATTTTTTTCCTCAGGTTATTCTTGTTAAATTCAGTTCCACAACTGATGAATTTAATGTGTAAGGACTCTTTAGTCAAAAAACACGCTCATGTCTTCACCTTCACATAAAACCTCTGATCAGGTATTTTCTTTCACATGGATTGGAAATAAATACATCAAAAGAAGGTACAGGAAAACCATGGGAAACACATCTGTTCTCAGAAAGTTCTGTTGCCTGCCACATATGGACTGATTTAAACAGAGAAACATGAGACTTTAGTGTGAACTCTGGTTATTTTTTTTTCTAATTTACTTTAAACACTGCTGAGTTCCTCTCAGAGGAGATCCACTTTCTCTTTGATCAGCTTCTGTCTATGAATTTCTAGAGGAATATGAAGATATTCACCGAATACTGAATTAACAAGAAATGCACCTTCTTAAAATAAAATATTTGCCTGTATCTCCATTTTATCATCATTTTCAGCCTTCCTTATTAGCCATTTTTGGTTGAAACATAGTCAAGAAATGTCCCCTTTGAAATTAATAAGGTTGAATGAAAAAGCAGCAAAAAAGCAGCAGAAGGGTAGCAAATCATGGCCCTTTACTCCTAAATTTATATGAAAAATGTTACACTATGACTTGAAATGCCAGATGTATTGCTAAAGATAAAACTCTTTCCAAGAGGAATGCTCTAAGAACTATATCTGGTTTCCAGGCTATTCTTTTTCTGGCTTGTTAGAAATGAAAATGAAATTTCTTGTGACTGTGTAAAATAAACTTCTAAACTCTGCTATATAAAAATTAATGTTTGCTTAGAATTGCAAAATGGCAAATTTAAGTTATAAAAAATTGGACTGTATGAAACTTACACAAACTTATATTATAATTTTTGCCAGACAATAGTATTTGAACATAAATAAAATTATATCTAGAAATATACAGCAAAAGGTTACAAAAAAGTTTATCAAACCAAAGGAAATTAAAAGATGATGAATTATATAACATGAAAACAGCAGAGCTGATATTTATGAAGAAAACCTATCTTCTTGGTGAACCAATAGTGTTACCAATGTTTTCAATCAAAGCAGCACATCACAGTGAAGAATGTCACGAAAGATCAGTTAAAATCAAAGCAATTCCTACTAAATAATATTTTAATTACTTTGATGGAAATAGGTAAGTGATTAGATTGGACCATGAACCTAAGCATCTAAAAATGAACTGTTCTTGTTTTCCCTTTTTCAATATTTTTACCTCAAGGAGGAACAGACTTGAGAAATGTTCAAGACAGATTTACACAAAAAAATTACTGGCACTTCTAACAGAAAGTGCCAAAGTGCATTGGATGAAGTCAGTGTGGAGCTTTGAGTAACAGGAAGATGTTCATTTACAGACTCTTAGACTGTGAAACTCTTCAGAATATTTTGGATACAGCCTTGGCAGCAATAATGACCATGAAATTGGGACTGGAGCTGTTTAACACGTTCGTTGGTGCCATGGGCAGTGGGATCCAGGGCATCCTCAGCCAAAACCACCGAGCTGTGTGGGGCAGTCCCATGTGGGAGGGAAGGGTGACATCCAGATGGACTGGACAGGTCTGGGAGGTGGCATCTCTTCATTAGCAAGTATTGCTTTTCATTGTTACTGCATTTCATTTCAACTGCCTTTCAGTACAGTTGTTATTTCTCTGCTGTTTTACTATAGGAAGTTCAGTTGAAGCAGGATACACATTAAATCCACCTCCTTAGCAAGCTCCTGTGCAGAAGAAGCTTTTGCAGGCTCTGCTGATATGGACAGCAGCATTTTTAGTTAATCTCACACTAGCTTTACCAATTTTCTGTGGAGAAATCCAAAGCACAGAAAACTGAAAGCATATTGTTTGTGACAGCCTCCATATGCTGAGAGTAACTTATTTCTTAGAGCAAGTGGCAAAACAGTTGGACCATTTTTCTTAAAGATGTGACAGCCAAATGTTGAGACTGAACAAAGACAGCAATTAAAAACATGACATAGTGAGTGGGGATGGATATGGTCTATCATTATAAACTAGATTCACACTGAGATCGGCAGGTGACAGACCAGGTTCTCTGTACTCTAAATTATTTTGGAAAAGTGCATGTCAATTAATGCTCTTTTCATACTACTGATGCAACTACAGCTGCAGCATTGTAGCTGAGTGTTGAAATTAAAACATCTCTATTTCTCTTTATTGCAATGAGACTAGGCCTTCTCTGTTTGGATATGTGCAGAATCAGGAAAAAGTCTTCCTTTTCTTATTCCTCCTTCTCCTGCACCTTTGCACCCCATGGTTTCAAACTCTGGATTTGTGCTTTATAACAGAAAATCACAATCTCTATTAACATTAGCAGGCTAGATTAGAATCTGTTAGTATTTCCTATGATGACTACAATGTGTGATTGCAGTCCGTGTTCTGACTTGTTGTATCACTAGACAAAGGTTCAGACAGTTAGTGGCTCTAAAGAAAAATGATAATTTCAGCTCTGACTCAGTTAATATTTCCTTTCCAAGTTAATTGCAATTTTCTTCTTGGTCAAAATTAAATTTTATATAAAGCTATTTGACATTAAAATAATGAAGAAATTAAAAAGCTTTTATGCTGAAATAGTAAAGTCCAAGAAGTCAGGATAGGTTCTCAAAACTGAAAGCTCATTGTGATAGTGACCAATGGTATGTCTTGATGCCTTACCTCTAATTAAAAAATTGCAAAATAAATGCAACACAGACATTAATTGACCATATTTACTACCATGCAAACAGCATTCCTTGTATTTAAATAGCTTTGCAAACACTAATTAGTCTTCAAAACATCTGGGGAGACAGAAACCCTTGGATCTCTGAGTGTCTGAGTCAAAGCAATGAAATAACTGAGAAAGGTGATTACATTCCTAATAGGAACTGCAGGCAGTACAGACTTCGCTCTGAAACAGTAAAGTGAACTTCATAACACCACTAACCTACACAACAGGTCATGCCATGCTTAAAAACTTGTATCTGAGGTACATATGTCAGTATTTGGAAAAACTTCTAGGCACTGGAATAAAAATTGATTTACACTTTGATTTGTGGTATAATTATACTTCTCAAGTGCTGCCTCACTTTGATATCCAACACAAATGTTCAGTTACTTGCCTTAATTTAACTACATATTTTTGAATGCAATTTATTATAGCACCCCAATTATTTGGCTTTCTCAGCATTAAAAAATGGTGCTTGGTGACATGGCCTAGTGGTGGACTTGGCAGTGTTGGGTTAGAAGCTGGATTTGATGAACCCAAAGGTCTTTTTCAACTTAAACCTTTTCAAGTCTATGAGTCTTTGAATAGTATAGGAAGAGCATGGAAATATATACACTTAAAAGCACAACTGTGCTAGAAGACAAAAATTTTACTTCAGTTTTGTGTCTAACAATGTCAGTTCAGGGAAACTCAAAAGATGCATGAGTAAAGTGGTCCTTAATTTCAGATGATGTCTCAGCTGACAAACTTAAATTTTAGGGACATCTGCAACTGGAAGTTGCACCTGGCCTAACTTAGTTTGTAGTTTCTCCAGTCATCTGTCTCATCTCTTGCTTTGAAATTATAATTTTGGGTTCTAAAGCTTCCCATGGCAATGCTTTCCATATGAAAGTTAAGAGTTATGTAAAGAAGTATCTCCTGTCTGAAAATTTTAGAGGCAACCAATTAAATTACTGTATGTGACAACTCTGCTCCCCATTCACTGTCCTTACAGAATTCATTGAAGTCTGATGCATCTCCCTGTTGCATCTTTAATGCAGCTCTGGCTTGAAGCACATTCAGAGATAACACTTCACAGGAGCACAGAAGACACGATTTTAAGTCCTAGATCATTCTTAATATAATTCCAGTAATGTTTACCATTGCCTTGGGAGTCTTTTCAGCCTTTCCCAGCAGAGCAGACTATGCTAGTTGCTCAAAGAAGAGAAAGCTGATTTGCATAATGCCATGTATTAATATGAAAGGTTTTGCAGTTCATTGAAAATTCACTATTATCATAAAAGCAGTTTGGGGTTTTTGGTTTTGTGCATTGATGGTCAATGTCTCCTTCCTGTGCATGCAGCTGAGATACACTTCTCATCCATCCCATCCTATTTCTCCTGAACAGAACCCTAGAACACTTTTCATAGAGAATTTTATGAAACTGTAATTTTCTAATACATACATAAAAAATACACAGCCCTAAAACTTTTTGACTCAAGATTCATGTTTATGCAGCAGTGATGAGAATGAACGAACTAACAAAAAACCCATTCTGCTTCCATCAGTGGAATGAAACAGCTTTTAATTTCTTTCCCATTTAACCTCAATTTATAGACCCTTGTGAAATCCTGTTTAAGAACACTAATTTTGAAGTCAGACCAGGCAGGAAATTCAGAGCTTCAGTTTCAGAAGAAGGGCCAGGAAAGCCTAAAAAGATTTTATGAAGTCATTTCCAGTTCCCAGAAAGCCACAACCCTGTGTCTGGGAAGTTGGTGCTAAGAAAATGAAAAATTCCATTTCCAAACAAAAATTATAATTTGTTGTCAGGGAGAACAGCAACATTGTCACAAATTTAAAAAAAAAAAATGTAAGGAAGTGACAGGAAAAATCACTCAGAAAAATCAGTGCAGGGTCACAGAATCAAAAGAGTTATTCAGTGTAATTACAGCAGGAACAAGAAACCTTTATGAATAATATTTCCTGTGAAGTTTGCAGTGCAGTGGATATCTGGGAGAAAATGTATTATGGCGTAGCAATTCTCTTAGTAATTTTTTTTTCTTTTCTACTTTCACAAAGGTGTGAAACATTTACTTTAAATAATTATTTGGATCTGCTAGAACTACATAAAGAAGTACATTGACAACTCTGAAGGAAGCCTCATGCTAAGAACTCCTTTTTTCTCCTTTCTTAGCTTCATAGGAGGTAAGAATATCATCATAAATTGAAACCACTTATTGTTTACTGACTAACTGATATTAATATTTTTCAGCATTCTTCCCAGGTCAGGAATCATAGAGTTGCTCAAGAAATTAATTCTTATTGCTACTAGCAAAATATTGAAAAAATGAACATACAATGGCAAATAGAGAGATTTTACCTGCAAACCAGCTCAATTTTTGTGAATGTGACAAGGCTCATAAAAATGTGTTTGTCAGGGACATAGCAGCACATAAAGCATTGCTTTGAAGAGGCATTTTTACTGACAGTGTAGCTAACAGGTGGCAGTGTTTTCACCTTTGTTTATAAGTGGTCTGGTAATGAACATCTGATAACTTTAATTAAATGTTTAGAAGCCAGTTACATTTACAACTGGTTTATTAAATTTCACATTTTCCTGTTCAGATCAAGTCTGGTTTTAAAATGATACTCTGTTCCTAGACATAGTTATGTGGCACCCCACATAATGTTCTGATGCAGGCAGAAAAACTCCAAAGCAGCACCATGAAAGTTAAAGTGGAGTGTTTGTCAGCTGCACCAGCTGCAGCTGAATCTGACCTCCACAACAGGGTGTGGTGAATATATTACAGTTAAGCGCAGAGCCAAGGCTTTGGGTCACAAAAAGCTTCAAATTACTATTTCCTCCTCCTCTTTCTACTCAAGTGAACAGTTCTGCCTCCTGTTTTTAGCATCCTATTATATCAAATAGCAAAGGTGAACACAGCACATGCCCATCAGACAAGCGTTTTCTTTAATAATGCCTCTAATAAGAGCTGCAGTATATTTTCCATTCCTCTTCCCATGCATGTAGCAGTAAGTCCAAAAGCATGGAACAGTACAAAGAGGCCTTTTTGGAAAAAAAAAATCTACATTTCTGTAATCTGAAGTGCTAAAGTTAGATAAACTCCCAGTGAAAAAGCCCAAACCCTCTAAATACCACTTCCCCTGCAGCAGGGATGGACTGGATGAGCTGCTGAGCTCCTGCTGTGTTTTTCCCACAGCCCAATTTACTGAGGAAGTGCTTTGCTGTCCACAGGTGTTCACACAGGTGTTGTTGTGCAAACCCCAGCACAACACCCCCATGCTGAGCACCATCTCCTGGGAATTTGTGAGCAAGGTGCTCAGAGGGGTGGACACCCACAGCTGTCCTGAGCTGGGATGGACAGGAGCAGCCTGTTGGATCTCTAACTCCTGGAAGCATGGCTGGAACGGGGACACCACATTCCAGCCCATGCAGCTTGTCCCATCCAACAATCAACAATTTCTGCTCAGTAATTTATCAATAAAACGTTTAAAACTAATAATAAATAAACTTAATACTTTACATTTTAAAAAAGTACGTAGGCCAGGTCCAGCACTATTTTGAGTCAACAGTAGGTTAAAAATCTCCCAAGTGCATACAGAGTAATTCAATCCATTTGATAGTTTGATATGAAAAATTTTGAGAGTATGCCAGCACCTTTGGTAAATGGCACTAACAAAACATTTTTATGTGAGATGGCACACTGGTATAAGTTCCCCCACAATCTCATTTTTTAAATATATAGAATAAATAGCTATTTATAAATAAATATTTATTTCATGTGGAAATAAAAGAAATAAAATTTGTTCCTCAGATGAAAAAATATCCCGACAACACAAATAAGTCTTCCTTCATATGGTTCAGCATGTGAAACTTGGCTTACTGTCTCAGTGCTTTTTCCCAGGGTAGTCTGGTCAATGCAAACCAAGAACTTTTAACAAAATCTCCCATCTTTGGGTCCAGTTAATATCCTTATACTGTTGCTATGTATCCATCTGTGCTAGACAGGCAAAACATATTTATTAATTTACTTTCTTTTAATTATTAGAACACCATTAACTCATTGAACTGGACTTTGTTGAAGAGTCTGTAAGGATGGTTGCGCAGCGTTTTCCTTGGCCACGCTACAAAAAGTTGTTAAATTACAATTCTGGTTCCTAATGGCTTGCTTCTTATCAGAGTCATGCCAGGAATTTGAGTATGTTCAAAAGTCTCTTTGTATCCCTATTTACACTGCTTCTCAAGACCCTAATTTATCTATTTTGTTTTGCCTTTTTTAATAAATATTGTGTTCAGAAATGCTGGGGTAGATGAATAACCAGATTTCACCCAGATGCTTGTTCCCAATCACATTATTCAGAGTGCAGTGTATGAGAGACACATACACTCAGAAACGAAATAAACTGCAAGTGTTTTCTCAAAGCAGGCCCTTAAAATCTACTCCAGAAATCTGCACAGTCCTCTTATCAGGGTCTCCCCACCAAAGCCAACATTATTCCAATTTCATTTTCAGTCCCTCATAAAATATTTTTTTCAGCTTCCTTCTCACTGCTGACCCTCATGGATCAGTTATAGAACATAGACAACTATTTTGATCTAGAAAATATATGCTGTCAGAATTTTATACAAACATTTATCAGGATATGTTGCAATCAACTGAAATGTAGCAACTGAACCTGCAAATCTAGATTTGTGAGAACAGCTTTGCAAAGTTAGCTGCTTTTACTGCTTCATCAGCCTTGTGAGCCAGCTCAGAGCACTGGTCTTTATGTAGACGCATGAACATAGATATTAACAAAGAGGCAATACAGGAAGTGATTATATATATATATATCTGTATGTATGTATATATATATGTACACACACAGAGACATTTTTACAAGTGCAGATTAAAGCAAACCAATTTTTCTCTTCAGAATTGAATTCCTAATACACAGAAATTTATGGCAAGGGTTATACAGTAATGAAGAAAACATATTAGCTTTGATATGCTAGTTATGTAGCAGTTTTAGATGTTATACAGAGGATTACTTTGAATGTAACTTCACAATGTTAATTCTCAATCTAAGAACCATTCTCAGATTTATAATCTAACTGGAAAAATGCTGTGAATTTCAATTTTAAGAAGTTTCTCATCGCATGAGTTGGAGCATATTTCCTAAGTGAGGTCACTAATTAATGCACAGTAATTGATTAGAGTCAGATTCCAAACTTCATAAAAACAAAGCTAACATTATAGTAGATTGCTGGGTACTATACAGAGCTGTGCCTTGTCTCTGGAATAGGAAGCTGCCTTGCTAAAAGATGTCAAGAGTTTGGAAAATAACATGAAGACACCATTTTTTCTTATATATTTTTGTCTTATACCCATATTTTGATCCTCCAACAAGCCTACACATTTACTCTTTGCCAGTGAAAACATTTAATTCCAGAAGCAGGGTGGTAATCAGCATCTTACAGTGCCCTGAAATTAGGAAGTTGAAAGCACAGATAAAAAGCTGAATGTATTTTCCTCCAAAGAACTAGTAGGTATCTTGAAGATTTTTCTCCTTTTATCCACTATCACACAGGTCCATTTATCCCTCCCAATTTCAATTTCAAAAAATTTACAAACAGCTACTTTTGGTGCTGAAATCATTATCCCAAATCTCATAATATTGCTCTTTTCCACTTCACATTGTAAGTGATCAATAGGGTTTTTAACTTTTTAAAGCCAGGATGTTTTCATCAGAGAAAGCTGCAGTTTAAGGCAACACATTCAAATCCAATACAATGACTCGAAGGAAAAAATGTAAGCAAGTGAATACATGCTCACAAGATTAAGTTCTACTTATTTTTGCACTAGGTGGCCAAAAAACCATTAGAAATTGATACAGCTTCCTGTATCTTTGTATGTTTAAATTATTTTTCCCTATGTAAATAATTTTACTACATATTTGTACCCCTGAAAATGGTGCTTATTTATGTAAACATCTTGAACCATAGCTGCACATTTATCATTCAGAAAAAGTCTGGAGGAGAATTGTAAGTGCTAATCTTATTATAAAGTCTTTCAGCCAAAAAGCATTTTGTAGTAGGCCTAGAAAGCTTTTCTAAAATTCAATATTCTGTTATGCTGTTTCCTGTAGAATCATCTTAATTTCCCCTTAGATTTCAGAGAGCTCTCTCTGAACAGTAATCTTAGAAGTTGTCCCCAGTTAAGTGACTGCACCAATGGATCCACCCACAAAGAAGCAGCTGCATAAGCAAATTATTCCAAAGTTTGTAGCCAATACAAGGAAATAGCTTTGCCTTGTCTGAAGGACAGCAAGGTCTAATAAGATATTTGCCATTCATTTTTATTTTCTATCACTTCTTAACATAACTTCTGGCATAGTTACATGGAATTTTCAATCTAATTTTCTTTTTCCATTGATGCATTTAGAGGAAGTGAAGGAATAATTCAGCTGCATAGTAATGGTTGCAGTTTAAGAGTTAAGAGCATGTGTGTCTTGCTGAATGAAGATAGTTGAGTATTCCCACTGGGAAAGCAACTCATCTTCTGGAGCTCACCCTGAAGCTGGCAGTGAAAGCCAGATGGAAGAATGAGTTTGATGTTTGCATTAGAGAGACTTCTGCCCTCCAGGACACCCTGCTGGTGAGCTTCTTCAGCCTGAGTCCCAGCCTCTAAGTGCCTCTTGTCATGGAGCCTACTCTTCACCGGGGACTCAATCTGAGTGAGGGAATATGAAGAAAGAATGAAAGTAGCAGGAATAAAATCCTGTCCCCTTGGAAATGACTGGTTGCATTCTCAGTGACTGCCACGAGGCTATGGCCTTTTCTTCCTTTTATTTTTATGATTAACATAACAAAACCAACATTATAAACCTGAAAAAAAAATTACATAATTTGATATCAAATGATTTTTTACAATTTAGGAAAATGATCTATCCCCCTGTCTCTGGCAGCTGTGAATAGGAGTGCTTGAACATGCTCCAAGCAGAAGACACCTCTATAAAGAGTATTTAGTCAGAGTTCTACAATCCTATTTGCTGGCCATTTACATGACTGGTTTTATCTATGATTTGATGACTTGGCCTTTAGGAATTTTGCTTTGCAAGTCTTTTTCACTATTCAGGTTCCTTTCCTTTTCTTAGAAAGAGCAGCTGAGATTCTCCTCCATAAGCTTATTCTTTAAAATTGGTACTTAAAAATACCAGCAGCTTCTAAGGGGCTTGAAATAGCTAAAAGTGTACTCATTACTTTGTGTATTGTCAACTTGTAATTTGGTGAGGATATGAAAGATACTTATTATTGCCATAATGTGGCTCTTGAAGGCATGGGCTTTTTCACTTAATAAAAAGAACAGAATCAAAAAATCAATACATGATTCATACTAGTAACAATCTATTTAATATAATGATACTGAATTGCTATCAGAAAGCATGGCTATATGATGTGAAATACTAAAGATGATAAATAAAATCTATATTTTATTGTATACAAGAAATTCTTTTACTTGTTTATAATGACTGTTTCTTGAATAAAGAACAGTCAGAAATGAGTATGCAGCTGTTTTCTTACCAAATTACACAAACCTGCCAGGGAAACTTCTAAAAATTGAGTTAGTGTATTTAAAATTTTGCTTAGGTTGTGTGTATTTTTGCTTCCCTACAAAACAATTTTTTTTAAATTCAGGTACCTTCCAGTAAGACTGGAAATTTTGTAGTCACTTATGATCACTGAGCCTGCATATTTCTGTATCAAGTCAAAGATGCAAGCATAAACATTTTTTGACTCCTGCACAGAAATGTGATGTTTTGTGGTAATGAAAAATGAACAGTAAAAGATTGTACTGACAGTCCTTCCAATGGAAAAAACTGGCACGATGGCACAGCCCACCTGGTATCTGGCCTTAACAACTGGGGAAGGACACTGAAAGGAAGGACAGAGGCAAAGAGTACAGAGAGGAAACCAGATAGAGACACCTATTACAACACCATAATCCTGCAATAGTAAAAGGAAAGGTAACTAATACTTTAAAAGAGTCAGAAAGGTTCCAGTAATATCTCTGCAAAGCTATCACAATGTAGTGTTAGCCTCACATAAGCATATATACATACCTTTCTAAAGATGCCACTTCTGCTCTAACTCAATTTTAAAAATCTTGCAAGCACGAAGATGCTGTGAAACACATTGGGCTAGGTTAGGGAAGAGCAGTTGACCAGGATTTTTTCCTTATTTGTTTCATAGGACTCAGCATGAGCAAGACAGAATGTGTACAATTGCAAACTACTTAAATATTCATCACAGATCTATTTTAAGCACTCATATTTCAATCAATGGTTCAGAAGGAAGCTGCAGTATAAACACATTCCATTCAACCAGATTTGCATATTGATGTCAGTAGTTTGAATCAAACCAATTAGACCATGTAGTTATCTATGGAAAACATATGGCAGACTGATAAACAAGTTCTATGTTTAAAATCTACAGTATTTCATTAGCATAGGAGGAAAGCAGCTGAAGAAGGATGCTATTCTTCATGGACTAGACAAACTGATACAAAGAGAACTTGGGCTGGGTCCTCAGCTGGTAAAAATCACTCTGAATACAGTGGTGAATTGACATGGAGCTAGTCACTCTGAAAGCAAACACATGCTCATGTAGACACTGAATCAGGCACTGATTTCTCTTTGTTCTCAGCTCCTTATCTGTGAAATGAGGCTATCCCATTTCCTCATTCATTCTTATTTCAATTAAAGAAAAAGTTTTTCAGAAAAGGCATTATCTCTTACTTTGCTTTAAAAAAACCCAAATTGCAGGCAGCCTCATCTATGCTGAGCTACTGCCCTACTATGAATAATGGTAGTGGCACCTCAACCTTTTTATCTCTAAGTTTTCCCTTTCATGATGGCCTAAAAGCTTTTCTTAGCTCATGTTTATCTTCAGCAATAAATCATGTTTTCATTGCATCTCTGACTCATTGAGATGCAAATAAGAGAACAAGACAAATTAAACTGTAAAACAGTGGCTGAGAAAAGAAATAAAGAAGGACAGATAAATGAATTCATGTAAGAAAGACAACATTGATTCTAAACACCATCTTTTACTGTTGCTGCTTCTCATATCAAAAAGAAAAAAAAAATCAACTCCTTTGAACAGGCAGTGATTTAGCTAGAAAAATATCTGGTCTGCACAACATGGCTAATCATCAGCAGCATGCTCAAATCTGTATGTTCTCCTGGCAATAACTATATGCTAAGCATTTAAGCCCTTCCTAATAATATGTCCATAGCTCCTAGACTGCTCTTTCACTGAATGAAGCACCCACATGATTTTTTAGGTGACATCATTTACAAATAATGGTATTGCTGTCTAGCATGAATATCAATTTAGGAAAAAAAAATACACTATAATCTATTTGAAATTCAGGCTTAGCACTGTAGAAAGTAACAATATATGCTAATTTCTCCCCCCTCCTACACATTCTTCAGCAAGTAAGTCAGTTCACTGCAGATCATTTATTTACTGAATCATGAAATGTCAGGAGACATGACCATGGATCAGGGTAACATAGTAACTTTTTTATTATTCTTTTCATACACTCCCCATACACAGGTATGTATTAAAAAAGGGAAGATCCTGGTATCAAAATAATCCACATCTAGACAGCAGATAGAGTTTAAGGAGAAAGCAAAATGTTTTCCTTTTCTCATTGGCATTCATATAGTAAATGCTGAGGCAAGAAAATTCTGCTAGATCTTGTCCTGTCTGTGAACCCTGAAATAGCTTCAGTCCCCCGTGAAGATTTTACAAGTTTATATGAATTACATTCAAAAGCAAAGTTAGTAATAAAAATAAATTTTGGAAGTATTAAAACACTTCAGTTAAATTAAAACCTACCACTTAAATGCTGAAGTTAATTAAGAATCACAAAAATGTCTGCTGATATCCCAGAAAAGAATGTCTCTTTCTGCATATTGAAATCAAATACTTTTCCAGACCAGGCAGTTACCTTTAGAAATCAGAATACATTTAGAAATAGAATAATTTCAGTTGGAAAAATTCCTTCAAGAACATCGAGTTCGACCGTTAACCAAGCACTGTTAAGTCACTACTAAACCATGTCCCCAGATGCCACATCCACATCTTATTTAAATATCTCCAGAGATGGTGACTCAACTGCTTCCCTGGACAGCATATTCAATGTTTGAGAGTTCTTTCAATTAAGATGTTTTCCCTAATATGCAACCTAAACCTCCCCTGCAACAACCTGAGGCCATTTCCTGTCTGTGATGGATGCACTTGGCTCCTTAACCAAAGCTGAGGTAGTTTGGTAATCTCCAAAGGATGGAAAGACCTGAGCTGAGCCAAGAACTTCTCTAATTCCAGTTTGTTCTCTGAAAACCAAAAAGGAGCAGAGTGACCCATTGAGCAGCTACATAAAGAACTGAAAGTACTGTACACAGAAGAGTCAAAATCCTGTATCTATCTATCTATCTATCTATCTAATCCTGGAACTATCCATGAGGCTCAAGTGTAGGTGTCTGTTTAACAGCTTCCCCCCCCCAAAAAAACTGGGTGCTTATTCAAGGTTCTTTTAACCTCTTGAATCTGAAGCAATTGGTGCTGAGCAAGAAAAATGCTAAATCCTCTGCCTCTGTGAAAAAATAGAATAGCAGATTTTATCCCAGGTGCTTGTTGCTCCCGTAGATTGGATACCTAGTGGTGTTGGTGTACAGTGCCTATCGAATTTAAAATTCACTAACACTGAATGAACTGAAAGAGCAGAATAAGTTACCTAACAAGCAATCAGCAGTGATTGAGGATGGGTATGTTGGGATTCTGGGAGTGACCCACATCTCTTTTGTGCTATTTAATATCTTTGAAGGTAGCAGAGTGGTAAAGAATAATAATGAAACTGTTGCAAAAATTGGCTTGAATCAGTGGTTAGGCTGTGACAATTTTAATTTGGCTAGATGGAATGGTATACAATTGGAAAAAAGGAGTTGCAATCCATGTAATGTAGATTGAATTTGGAAAACAGTAAATCCAGAAGTGAGATTTGGAAGTTGAATCTCGATAAATTTAAGTTGGATTAGTATAAAAGTTCAAATGTGTGGAGGCTGAAAGCCCCACAGATAAAGAGTCTGCCTCTCTCCCCTGAAGGGAGAATGCCCTTATGCACTCCCTCCTCATAATATTTAAAATAAGGTTTCCCCTGGCATGCCTCCCTGTTCCATGTAAACTGTTTGTAACCTATTGGTCCTTCCCCCTTTGTACTGCCCCTGTGCCCTCAGATAATTCGTTAGCTGCTCTACACATCCCCTAGCTATCCTGTATCAACCCTGCTCCCTCAGCCCCAGGGAGCCATTTCGTCCCTGGACCCTTCGAGAAGGAATAAACTCTGCCTTGGAACACCACACGTGGCTCCCGCCCCTTCCTCCACCGTCAGCCGAAGCGGGGATCTCACAAAGGAGCTGTAATCACTCTCCTCCCGGGAGCAAAAACGTGCCTGTTACCACCAGAACGTCTTTCTAAAGACGCTTCTCTGGAAGGTCGCGGCACCAGAGCCCGCCCCGCGCCCACCGGCACCTCCCTGTGGGTGCCACGCTGCTGCTCCACGCCACGGTACAAATGGGTTGTGTCTTCACACTGAAACTGTCTTCTAGTAAAAGCTGTAAATTCATTATTGGGCACTTTAAAAATCAAGGTAGGCTCTATTTGCTATTTGTGCTTTAGTCCTATAATATATAAATGTTTGGTCCTAAAAATTGATCTATTTGATTAGCAATCCCTATGGGATCCTCAACTAGATTCCCCAGCTCTTTCCTGAAACTCCTAACCTCTGAAGCTGTTAGGGACACATTTACAAAACCCACTCCTCCAGCTACGCCACCCATCGGGACTTCCCTTAGGGGGAAGACCTTCGTTTTTGACCGGGTGTTACAATAAGGCCCTCCTGGGATTTCTACTACTTGGGATGAAGCCGGTAGAATGGGAGCCTGTTGGTTCCTGGGAAAAGAATCAGTACTAGAGGTTGGCAAGCCCTGCTCCCAATTAGGGGGAGGTGCAGGGACTACAGATGATGAAGGGGAAGAGACTAAATTAGAATCAGGGGGTATTGAAGATGGGATTGAAGAATAGAAGGGGTTAGTTTTTGAGATGGTCGTGTCAAGCTGAGGTGGTAGAGGGGGCGTAATCATTGGAGATGTACCTGTTAGGGAGCTAGCTTGGGCAGGAGTAGGGACCATAGTTTGGGGAAGCAGAGAAAAGTTTACTGGTAATACTGAGGGATTTGGAGGGGTAGCTTGGGGTATCACAGGGTAGGCAAGAGGAGAAGGTAAATAGTCGAGAGGATCCCATATATGGCTACTCCCTTCCTCTTCTTTACCCTTCTCTTTCTGCCCCTGAAGCTTACAAATTCTCACTGTTTCGCTCTCAGTTCTGTGCTTCTGCCAGCAGGCAGCATACAGTATCTGCTCAGTGTTAGTGTCTCCCTGGGCTCTCAAATACTGATTTAACTGTGAGCACATCCAGGGGTCCCTGGTCCCACACCATGGCCATTCTCCAGGTAGATCTAAGGTGGGCCAGACCTCTATACAATAATGGATCATTTTAACCTTATTCAGATCTTTAGTGGCCTCATTAATTTCCCATTGTTCCAACATTCGCCCAAGTGGGCTGTCTGGTGGTATATTTTTCACCTTTTTCTCCTCCTTTTCCTCTGAATTTCTTTGCTTACTCATGCAAGCCCCCATTCTCACTGGGTCTAAAACCAGAATGGTACAGTGCCCTTACCCTAATGGAAATTCTAAGATAGGGCAACACAAGTTATAAGTGTACGACCCTTCTTTCAAAATAAGTTTTCTTAAACGTGCCCCTACTCGAACTCAAAATTTAAGATGGGCTACTAAAATCTTAATTTTCACTATCACTCCTAGTACCTCCTGGT
>VZTT01018639.1:2149-14729 GCA_013400855.1 Buphagus erythrorhynchus | reverse complement strand
TACATTATTCCAAAAACCCAAAACCCTTAACTAAAAAATTTAGAGGAAATTTGTAATTTTCACTGTGTTACCATTCAAGTGAGGATAATTTATATGTAGCATTTTTTGCTTCTGATTTTGACTGATCTGAGGATTTATACAGAACTCAATAGCTCAAAGAAAACACAGCAGCAGAAACCTAGTTTCCCCACTGCTTTCTTGTAAGATATATATTTAAATCAGCAATTAATCACGCTTTTGATGTAATCTGACGTATCAGTATAGATCATTCACTCCTAAACCCATTATAAAGAAAGGTAATAAATTTAACTCCTGTTTTATTGTCAAACTAAGGAGTTGAAACTTGAGAACAAAAAAATCAAAGTTAGAAATAGGTGTATTAATTTTCATTTACTCACTGAAATTCCATAGACAATCGTATTTCACAACAGACCAAATCTTAACACCATTCTTCAGTTTATATATCCTGGTCTGTTTAAGGATACACTGATTTTTTTCATCTATAATCAGAAAACACTTCTTTAACTCCATAGGATATCCTTTCAATATATATTTCACTATTTTTCATCTGTACATAATTTTATTTTTATCAGACACCGTGTCACTCTTGGCTAGAAAATCAGTTAAATGGCAAGAATTCATTCATGTGGTCATGTTACTCCCATTGAAGAGTCACATAAATAGTAAGTCATTTGCCAAAAATCTATCCTCCTTTCTCTTTGAACTCACATTCTATTAGTCTATCTGATAGACTAATTGCATTGATTAATCTACAAAGAATCATTAATTATCAAGCAGTAAGATATTTCAGGTGTTCAATTAGCCACCAGATGGAGGCCACATAGTCTCAAAATGCAGTAGAATCATATGGTCATTAAACATGAAATATGAGTACAAGTTTTGTAAAGTGGCTACAGAATAAAACCTGTAAATCAAGCCAAGCTCCTTATGTGACTGGACTTCCATAGGATTTAAATTAAACTCACCATATGCTTTTAACCTGCAAAAAACCTCTCTGTGGTTTCATCTGTATGAATCTCTCCTATCAATAAAACTCCAGCTGACATTGTTTTGCAATATAAGGTCTTGTAGGAAACACACATGGATAATAAAAATTCTGCCTCACCAATCTTAGAATAGAATGTTTTACTCCATTTTAGACACAGTTTTCTTTAGAAAACAACCAGTGTTT
Source organism: Buphagus erythrorhynchus (assembly GCA_013400855.1). Classification (NCBI taxonomy): domain Eukaryota; kingdom Metazoa; phylum Chordata; class Aves; order Passeriformes; family Sturnidae; genus Buphagus; species Buphagus erythrorhynchus. The sequence goes on along the minus strand of VZTT01018639.1, from coordinate 13,537 downwards.
CCCTTATTAGTAGGGGTCTTTTTAAAAGAAAATCATTTTAATACTTAGATGAGATCCAAGTCCCAGTGTTTTCATAAGGCAATATAAAATACTTTGCACAGATTTGCAGCAAAGTGGTAGTCAGTATGATCTCACACAATAGTGAGACAAGCAAGTGAGACAAGCAGGAAAAAATTCTTCCTGTTCACTGCAAATATAATAAAAACCTGGGATTACAATTCAGGAAAATTTGAGCCAAAGCTAGTGAGACTTTTTTGCAACATAGTCATATTACTCCAGAAATAAGAGGGTGAAACTACAAAGAGAATAAAAGACAAGAGTTAGGAGACCAGGTTTGCTGCGGCCATCACTGCTAGAGAGATGAGAAGAACTATGAATGACAGCAGCCAGCAGAGAGGATTAAAAGTTCTCTGAGAAATGACCACTGGTCTGCTTTCCTTTCCCTCCTCTCAGAGGCAGCAGTGGTAGGCAGCTTGACTCTCCTGGACATGGTGTAGAGAGCAGGCACTGTGCTGCAGGCAGCAGCCTGCTCCCCAGCATCTTGCACATGTTCAGTCAGGACCTCTCCTGACTCTGCCTTGGCTGCTCCACTCCAGCAATCTCAGACACCTCGAGCAAGCAAGCATGAAGAAAAGGTTAAAGAGTACCCTCTATTGCCTGACTTTACATTCCCTGCTTTAAGAACTAAAGCTAAGAGTGAGCACAGAAATACCTTGCTTGGCTGCAATAAAAGTAGCAGTAAAATGTGTAAGTTTTGCCCCACAGTTTGAACCACAGTTCGGTTCCTGAAAATTCGATTCCTTGTGGATAGATCTGGCTAAGCAGTCTAGGCCAGAACTACCTCATATTTCAACAGATCACTTTCCTTTTTCAAAATGCAGAGCAGCTAACCCAAAATCAGAAAGAGAGAGGAAAAAGAAAACTCTTATGGCCAGGTTCTACCTTTTCTTTCCCTTACACAATCCTCTGAGGATCAAAGATGTTATACACAAGGGGCAGTGTGAAATTAATTATGAGTTTATCTGCAAAGAGAGAAGATTTTTGTTCCCTGTAGGAACTTTAAATGTCTCTTTTCCTCTGAGCACTCTGCAATATTCTTTTCCATTGTTATGAACACAAAGAAAAGTGTTACTTATGTCCAATTTGTGTAATCACACAGCCAAGTAGTTCAATTTAAAATACAAATAGTGACAAAAAGGGTGTATCCTCCTCATATATAGAAATTATACTTTTAATTTCATTTTATGCTTTGTCTCTGGCCCCTAACTCCTGCTGTGAGAGTGAATACTCCTGTTTTATAATTTTTTATGCTCCTGTAAAAGATACTATTAGGACACAATGAAGTTGGAGGGAAAAACATAAGTTGCAATGACATTTGATTATAAAAATGACAAAGTATATATACAGTAATTTGTTATAGTTTGGGGAGAAAATCCAATATAAATTTGTTAGAAAAAAAAATTGTCATCAGTCTGCAACTGAAGTTCCTATTAGAGCCTTAAAATACACACACCCACAGTTAAAAGCCAGTAAAATAATTTCATTGCAAGGACCCATGACCTCATTTTGGAGCAAGAAAGCAAACTGGGGTCTTATATATCCCAGCCATACTTGGCCAAGACACAGATGTCTCTGTCTCTCAAAAGAGAGGTGCCCAGGGGTTGGTGGATCAACCACATGGCTGCAGTACCACTACTCATTCTCTGTCACACTTGAGCCATCTGTCCACTCACACTCAGGGCTAGTTTGTTAGGCAATGTTTTAGAAGTGCATTACATAATTGATGGAGGCTGTGGAATGCTGCAGAAGGCATGAAGCAGCAGTCCCACTTCAGACCTTATAATTCTATGGGCTGTGCATTGTTTAAACTAGAGGAAGCAATTGCATGTGTATTTTAAAAATATGCATTTCTTTCCCTTTTCTTCTTAATTCATATGTCTCCAGAGAGTGTTACCATGATTGTGACTTTAAACAGATTTTACAGCCAAATAACATTAAAGTGTGGCAATTAGTGCCTTATAACACTCACGGTCTGATTTGTGAAACAGGATTTTAAGTAATAAGCCATCTGTTGCCCTCAATTTTAATTGTTGCGATAATTATGTATTTTTAATTGTGATCCTAATTTAGATCACAGTTTATCACCAGGAAGTAAGAGGCACTATTTGTTTTCATCCATTTACTGAGCTACTTTTAATATTTTAATCTGTTCTGGTACAGAAACAGAGACCAGTTCCTGATGAAATGAAAGCATACTTTTGTACTTGAAAGAAGTCTGAACATGACAGGAGCAAAGCAAAATTATGTCCATAAACCAAATTCATCTTGAGGCTTCCATTTCTAGAAAGCACTCATCAAATACTTGTGTCAAGCACCTGCTATGCTTGCTAAGACATAAATAACCAATAACCCATATTGTTATTGGTTAACAATATTGGTTATGGGTTAATAACCCATACCCAGATCATGCAGCCAAAATTATCTATAAACACTATAGACTCCTTGCCATGCCAGAATCTATACTAAGCTGGTCAATGACCAGAGAACTACTCCCAAGTTAAGAAAACCCTTTGACATAAAGAAAAAGAGGGGTTTGCTCTCTGCCTTCTTTATTTCCTGCTAATGGGACTAAATCAGAGGAAACACATGATCACAAAGGGAAAGGTTCCTCAAGAAAATGCCCTGCAGTCTCTATGTTTGGAAGATGACACAGTCTGGCCTATTCAATGATGATCCCCTTACCAGGAACACAGCCCAGAGGGATCTGAAATTAGACAAAGCCCTAAGCTTAAGAATCAGATCACAATAACCTCTGCACAGTTTTGGAGAAAAATATTATGCTAAGACCAGAGTCAGAATATCTACTAAAACAAGCAGTTTTAAGGGTAGAATATTGCTGCAAACTTCGTCTTGAAATTTATAAAATTTAATATATCACAGAAAGAAACTGTATTGGTCTGGAAACATATTTTAAACTAAATAACTATATATCTGCTTGCAAAAAAGCTCCTATGCCATTGGTCCTATAAAGCCATGACAGAAACTGGAGCATAAGAGCATAATATCTTGTACATTCCAAAACCATTTAACTATTTAAAAGTGTCTTAATTGCATGACAGTACCGAAGATATAGATGTTGTGCTTAGAAAGTCTATTTTATATTTAAACTCTGAAATCTTGAGATAAACTTTATCAACATTAAGAAGCATTTGACCTTTTTTCAGGCCAACAAAAATTTAAAAGTATACCTAAAAGCTACCTAATTGAAATGAGAATGACAGCATGAACCCTAATGCAACCTAAAACAGTCCCTATCTGAAGTCAGAGTAAAGAAATAGATAGGCTTAAGGTTTTTCCAGATTTATTTTCTCAATGTTTCCCTCCATAAGCATTGTATACTGTCTTTACCAATCTATCCATGAGCAGCAAATTCAATTTTCAGTAAAACAAATATTTTCCGTATGAAAATCAGGAGATAATGAAAATACATAATTTTATAAATTAATTAAATATCCCCATGAGAACTACAGCAGACAATAAAAGATCATGTTCAAACAGATGACCAGATCAAAATAAAGAGAGCTGTTCTCTTTTCCTCATCTGGATAATAGATCTCAGCTAAAACATACCTCATGCTTCTGTGAAACTCTGCAAATTATTTCTACTGAGAAAGATTTTCCTATTTTATCATCTGAAATACCCTAAGCCAATCAAAAACCACAAAAAACACTAAGCAACTTTCACATAAGTTGCCAGATTTACCTTTCAAGCTGAACTCTAGTTTCACCATTAAAAGTTATAACTTACTCATGCTGAGAGGTATTTGAGACAAGCATAGGAAGACTCAGAAGGTTTCTGAGCTGCCACTCTGTGGTAACCATTGGTAAACACTAAGTTTGAATGGCATCTCCACAAGCTCAAGCTGAAAACATAGCCTGAACAGCAGCATTACAAGCAATGGGCAGTGGCGAGAGAAGAAATCAAGCCATGAGAGGAGTTGGGCTGAAGTTATTTTTCCACTTCTGTTCTCTTTAACAGGGTTAAATTCAGTCAAAGCTCAAAACCAAAGCAGGAGTGATTTATAAATATTTTCTGTGCAATTTAATGTTTGAAGCAACAGAAACAATTTTTACCTTGTCCCAAATTTTTGAAGAAAAGAAAACCAAAGCAAAGCAAGAACCCCTAAAACCAAACAAAACAAAAAAAAAAAATCAGCACTACAGCCTGGCAGTTGAATATAATTATAACCTTGATCCAGACAAAGAGTAAAACAAGTATTAAAATCTTCACAATCATAACTTTACAACTCATGTCCTCACCATTTCTTTTATAGCAGTTTTCTACACACTAATGTGCCCCACCTGGCAGGCTGACACATCCACTTTTTATACTACCCCTGAGTTCCAGGCAAAGAGACCAGGAGGCAGCAACTATAAATTTTGCATTGCAGTGACTGAAATCACACTTGTGGGAAGTTGGTTCTTTTACAAGTACTGAAGCCACAAATGTTAGAACTACCTTCATGGTGCTTGTGAGAAATTTTGATGAGAGAGGCCAGTGAACTAACGAGACAGAAACATCTTTATTTTAAGAAATGGTTTTGCAATGATTCAATAAAAGAGAGACAGTGTAGAATCTCATTGCTTTACAGTGTAACTCTTTATTAAGGACCAAATGCTCTCTGCTTTATCCACATGATAAAAACTACACAGTAAGCATTTCTTTTTTTCTGGTTACAAATCTTAAACAGACATACTCATCCCCTTTGGTTATACACCTCTGAGAAGAAAAGAGTGTTAGTGATTTGGTAGAGCAGCATAGGCAGTGCTACCACTACAAGATTAAAAACATTCACTTAATTGCTATCCCATTTCCAACATCCTAGTCCTCCACTAGAGGAGTGGCCACCTGTCCATCCCCACTGCACTCCCAAAGCACCACGTGCCTGCTGAGTTCAATACCAGGAGGAAATTTAAATATTAGTTCGTGGCAGTATCAGAGAAAAGAACATTCCCTGTTTTCCCCCAAAGGCTGGCATGACATTGGATTTGCGCTAGTCTCCACAGGGCTTGTGGCAAAAGTAAAGGTGCCTGGCAATGTTTTCTTTACCAACAAATTAAGAGTCATGTCTCTATGGCAGAATTGTTACTGATCTAGGAAGGGGTAGTTTAAAAAATTACTATACAAAGCTGTCACTGCTTTGGCCATTTCTGCTGCAAGCAGACTTTACCTCCATGAACTCCTTTCCTCTTAAGTCTCTCTTCAGTGTTTTAATTTTTTCTCTCTTATGAAAGAATATTGAGTTCCAGGCCTGTATGCATTTAGAAAGTGCTGCCAAACAAACACTAAATCTTTTGATGGTCCTCAAAGCAAAACTTCTTCTCTTGGGAAAATGTTACATTGGCTGAAGCACTGGAAAAAGTCAAGAATATATTCCCTTTGATGACAGATGAAATGTAAAAAATACTTCAGAATTAGGAGGTGTTGCAAACAATACAGCTTTCACAATACCAACATAAAAAGCCCCAACCAGCAGCAGTCACGCACACATCAGATTTTATCTTTTTTCTTCTCACTTGGCTTCTACAATAAACAGGTAATCTTTGACAAATTTTGCATTCTGGAGATGCTACAAACACTAAAACTACCCAGCTTCAGGGTTCATAAATTTACAATAATGATATAACAAATAAAACTATATCTTAGGATTTCATATTGCTGAACTTCTATCAAACTTTTCTTTTACTATGCACTTCTTTTCCTGGCTAGATTTTTATGAATGGCTGGGTGTTAAAAATATTTCTGTACCTATTCAGTGATAAAGTGGCTGCTGTGCTTATTAAATATATATTATTTAATATACAAAATTTATAAAGGAAAAGCACTTACTCATTATGAAGAAGTGGAAGCATAGAATCATAGAATCAGGTTGGAATAGACCTCTTAAGATAATTGAGTCAGACTATTAACCTAACACTGCCATCTTTACCACTAAACCATGTCCCCAAGTGTCATCTACACAGTGTTTGAATGCCTGCAGAATTGTTGACTAAAACAGTTCCCTGAAATACCTCTTGCAATGTCTGACAGCCCTTTCTGTGAAGAAATTTTTCCTAATATCCTCTCTAAACCTCTGACATGATTTAAGGCTATTTCCTCTCATCATATTGCTTGTTACTTGAAAGAAGAGACTGACCCCCCACCTCATTACAACCTTCTTTCAGGTGGTTGTAGAGAGTGATAAGTTCCCCCACAAACTTCTTTTCTCCAGATTAAACCCAGCTCCCTCAGCTGCTCCTCACAGGACCTGTGCTCCAGCGCCTTCCCCAGCACCTCAATGTCATTCTTGTAGTGAGGGGCTCAGAAGTGAACACAGCACTCGAGATGCGGCCTCACCAGTGCTGAGCACAGGGGGACAATCACTGCCCTGGTCCTGCTGGCCACACTATTGCTGATACAGGCCATGGTGCCACTGGCCTTCTTGGACACCTGGGCACAGCTGGCTCATGTTCAGTGGAGTCATCTCCAAGGTCCTTTTCTGCTGGGCAGCTTTCCAGCCACTCTTCCCCTTTCCTGTAGCACTGCAGGGATTGTTGTGACCCAAGTGCAGGACCCAGAACTTCATCTTATTTTACCTCATACCACTGGCCTCCACCAATTGATCCAGCCTGTTCAGATCCCTCTGCAGAGCCTTCCCACGTCCCAATAGACTAACACTCCTCCCACCCAATTTTGTTTCACCTGCAAATTTAACTTACTGATTGTGCACTAAATCTCCTCATCCAGATCATCAATAAGATATTAAACAGGACTGGCCCCAACACTGAGCCCTGTGGAACACTGTGAGTAACCAATTGGCAGTTGGATGTAACTCCCTCCATAACCTCTCAATGCCCACAGCCTTCCAGCCAAATTTTTACCCAGCAGAGAGCACATATATCCAAGACATGAGCAGGCAGTTTCCCCAGCAGAAAGCTGTGGGAAATGACATTTATCATTTCATGCTAAAATTTTCAAATCACAAATTAGCATGAAGAAAGCTTCATACTGTCAGCTAATTCAAAGTCACTGAAAAAATCAAATGCAGTTTAAAAGTTTTTGAAGGAGGTCATAAAAGATACCATTTTTGTGTCACTTTCTCAGTCTTGATTTCTTATAAATTTTCACAAGTATTAATGAGCCTGCTCAGAATTATCTGAAGCAGCATAGGCTTGGAAAACAGTAAGTATTACTAGTATTGGCAAGCATTGAAGAGTTAATGTTACTGCTGGATGATTACCTGGGGAATCTGATGGGGAGCATCAATAGGTGAAGGGTTCTAAATTACTAAACAAATGGATTGAGTGGGATCAATTAAACCAAGACTTCATCTCAGTGAGTTAATTTTCTTTTTTTCATTTTCTCTCTGGTTTTTTTCCCCCTATGACTATACACAAAAAGCATTCTTTTCTGCTAGAGACATATTTTCTTTTCGTTGCATCCAGGTAAGACCCACTGGGACTCTACTGCACTGAAGGGGTGAATGACAAGTTACCTTGCCCTCTAGTGAGACCATCAGCTTCTCCAGCTGCTAGACTGATACCTTATCAGTAATCCTGCACCACACAACCACAGGATTTTGTAGTCTGAATGCAGACTAGAGAAGAAACACAAATCCTTGGACAAAGCTTGCTCTCTACTGTAAGAAAAATGTCACAAGCTATCACATGAAATCATCCACAAAAGGCATGAGACACAAAGGATAGTAGGAGAAATATTTCACAAACTCCTCAGTGACAAGAAGAAAATGAAATGAAAAGCAAATGTAATTTACAGATGAAAACAAAAAGAATATGAAGATTTTATTTAAATATATAAGCTTTAGCTTCTAGGAAATATCTGATAAAGATCAAACTTGCTGACAACTAGCATCAACTGTAGTGGTCAACAACCAGGTTACAGAAGGTATAGAATTGGCTAGTGATTCTCAGTTGATTACACAGTGCTGATGAAATTCAGCCTACAAGACTAACTGTAAGAGGAGTCAAACTCAGTTTTGCTTTTGAGAATTAGTAAGAGACTAGAGGAGTACAGAAGATAAGAAAAATTACTTGAGGTGCCCTTAAAATGCAGTAAAAGTGGGTAAGAGCAAGAAAATTATACACCAGTTAAATATTAATTGGTGGGAAAATACTGTAATTTTTTTTAAATAAGCTGTAAGCACAGAAAAGGAGAAGGCTGATGGTCACTATGAAAAACAAAATATGTTTAACTCATCTAATTTCTTTCTGCAAGAGAGTGATAGGTTTTGTTATAGGGGCAGATGCAGTAGGAGGAAGATATTTTGCCTTTATCCAGATTTTTGACATTTGTTTAACATAACATGTTCATACCACAAAATAGGGTAAAGGAGAATGATAGTGTTGCCAAGGAAGAGTCACCTCTAGTTCATTATCAAATGGGGGAATGCACAAAGCAAGGTTTTGTGTGAGTCTGTCCCTCTATTGGTACTATTCAGCACGTTTTTAATGATTAGGATGGGAGAGTACATGCATTCAGTCTGGAAGCTGAAAGCAGCAGCAAACATCAGACAGCAGAATCAATTGGGATTTGAACCACACATTACACTGGGAGAAGGCACACAGAAAAAGGTTCAGTTTATTAAGGATGGAGGTAAAATTCCATACCACACTCTGTGGAAGCAAGGGAGATACAGTGAATCATAAAGTGATCAGGAATCATGAACATCAAGCTGCTGAAATACATACACACAATAGAAACCTCATTTTAAAGTGTGAAATAACCCTCCTACTACCCATCTGAAAGCTTACAAGCAAAGATTAGCACAGTTTCCAGTCTGGTCACAGCAACTGGGGATACAAATCAAATGGTGGTAGGACAGTTGAGTGGTGAGAATGATCCATGATTGAGAATGCAGAATGTTTTTCCTTAGAGAGTTCTTCAATAACAAGAAAAATCTTCAGTAGTAAGGAAAATATATATTGAAAGAGAACATGGAATTTTCATCATTGGTTATTTTCAGAAGGAAGTTGAACAAACACCTATCACAAATACAGTTAATCCTGCCTTTGAGCAAGGTCTCTACTTCAAGTCTTGTTTTCTGCAACAGACTGATGTGATTTCTTTTACAAGGACAGGAAATTGATGGACAGAACTGTGCATGAACCTCATCTCTAGGTGGGCAAACTTTTAGTGTGTAAAATCAGTTCATTTACAGTGACATATGAGGCCCTGCACATTTCCCTGCCAATAGGATTGAAAAGTGGTCCTATTTCCTCACCCTAGGAGAAGAACAGAACCTGCAAAAAGGTTACATACACTTAAAATCTCTACATGTTAAATACCAAGTAAGCAGCTTCCAGTTACAAGGAGTTACAAACAAGTTACAAAGATTTAAAATTAATCTACAAAGCTGTTACTAAGACAATGATTAGAAATTTTACAAAGATAAAGCTTTATTGTAATTATAGTTCACATTTCTGATGTGAAATCTCTGGGTCATATGTCTGAGTTACTGTATTGCTCTCCTTAGCAATACAATTGACATTAACTAGTGCTTGTAGGGTTCCTCTTCTGTCAAAAATCAATACCAGCAGACAATTTAGACTCAAATAACCTTTGTGGTAGTTCTTTAATTTTTCTAGTGATACTATGCAATTGTTCTTTAGATTTAGTAGACATTTGCTCTCACTGCTTTGGAAAATAAAAGCGAAAATTAGTCACTTCTTGAGCCCCAATTTTAGGATAATTTACTTTTCAGGTGCTATTTTCCTCAGTGCACTGTGAAGAAAAAACCCACCGTGAAGGGGTCTTCTTTAAATAACTGCTTGCAAAATAACAGCTAAAACATGTTTCTAGTTCTTTTCTGTAACTTTTGGTGACTCAGAAATATAGCAGAAATGTTACTGAAGCAGATGATTTTCCACTATGTATATTGCCTATAGGGTTAGAAAATTTTCTTTGAAAGTGCCTAGGCTGAGAAGCTGATATATTGTTTGCTTGTCAAACAGCTTGAAGAGCTAGACAATACCATTAGATATAGTATTGAAATGCTGAATTGACGGATGGATGGATTATCCTCACCTGCTGTGTGTTATTTGCTAAAGACATTTTAGTAAGTCTTTCTGCTCCTTTCAGTTCCAACAAATTGTCTCCAAAATGTGCACTCGTCTAATTTAAATACCAGACCCCCAAACCAGAAAATTAAAAATCACAGTTGCAAATACAGGTAGAAAAGTATACTGCATATTGCTTTGCCAGAAAATGCTTCTATATTACTTCAGTTCAAAGTCACCTCTGGAATAGAAGGTATATTTTCTTTAAGGACACGATGACTGAACTCTAAATATTTAGACCCTTTATGATAGTCTATTGCTATTGCTAGCCTTATCAGTTTCTTTTCTGCTTCTACTCCTGTTCATTTCCTTTCCTAGACACGAGCAGTTAATGTTTCATAGTTTCCATTCAGTCTTTGAGTGCAATATATTTTCCTGGTTTCTTAATATTTGCTATTATCTTCTGTCTCTTACAAAATTTATTCTGATATCTGAATGTCTTCACATGTGGGATAGCTCTTCTGTTATGTTTCATCTCTTTTCAACACTTTCTAAGTTTTTCATATTGAATAGAACAGAGAACAAATGCTAACAGAGAAATAAAAACATAATTTTAAAAAACCACTAAAGAAAATGACTCCTCTATTATCTTTAACTGAGCCATAGCCAAACCTGTTATCAACACCTATAAAGAACTAGATATCAAAATCACTAAACTCACAACTCTCATTTTTCAGTACTGCAAAACTTTATGATTACTTGGAGCTTTATCACATGAAGGAAGACTACGGTTCACAGCTGTTCTGGTGAAGTTTCTCATAATAAGCCTCTATATTTTAATCAGTTAATGCATATCCATCTAGGCATCACTTTCTTAATCTTTCAGAAACTGTCCTCTGTAACAGAGTTGAGAAATCATTCAGGTGGATCAATCTTCATAAAAGGACTTGGCACCATTTGTGCATCTGGCAGGATGAGAAAGTTTGGAAAGATGGACAAAAGAGGAAAGGCCTATACAACAAGTAAGGCTCATAGGGCCAGTTTCTCTTTCTTACACTCCTTTGCTACTTTAAAGCTTACATTAAGGTACTAGTAATTATCTGAGACTCAAATAGATTCAAAGACCAAATGTTATAGAGACAGATACTCATATATTGTAACAATGTTGGTGGGAAATCCTGGACTTATCACCTTTTATTGCAGCCCTGGAAACTTATTTTAAGAATAGTCAAGAGACCCAACAGTCTATCAGAAGCCCATGTTTCTGATTTCAGTTATCATTCCACAAAGATAATAGGTACCTCTTTTATCACTAGTTAATGCAGGTATCTAT
>VZTT01018633.1:7320-18004 GCA_013400855.1 Buphagus erythrorhynchus | reverse complement strand
CCTTCAACTTCCCATTTGCAAAGTGTGCTGCACCTCAGAACAAGACATTCATTAGCTATTGCTGTATTCATAGCTGGTGGTACAATCCTGCTGCAGCAAACATGCTGCAGCCCACAAGATGGAGTGGGAAAGAGTTTCCTTGCTGTGCTACTCCACTAATCTGTTAGGAGAATTCAGGCCACTGAGCTTTAACTACCTTGGGCCACCCTTTCAGAGCTGAAATGCCACCTATATCCCTGCAGCTAGTTAGTGAAAGAACAAGAGACTCTCAAGCTTGATTGAGACTGCCTGAGCAAGGTGATGTGCAGAATCCTGCTCAGAGCAAGTGAATGGAAAGCCCTGGGCACAGTGCAGGTCAGCCCTTCCAAATATGATGCTGTGTGCCTCAGTTTCCCCTCTCTGATCAGTGTGCAAATTATGCCAGCAGCCACTGCCCTCAGTTAGGTTTTATTAATGAACTCCAGGACCAATAAGTCAATAGATCCTGGAGAAGTGTCACTATTACAACCATCCACGACAAGGGAAAGCACATTCCCAAGCAGGGACAGTGTGGAAGGCCTAATGAACATTAAGCAGAGCACTTGTTCAGCACTGGCTTTGTCGCTGCTGGGCAGCCTTGTCCTGACAGAGCTCCTGTCCAACCAGGGACGTACATCCATTCATCATTAGTCCTAATGCAAGCTTGGGAGTTTTAAAGCCAGGGCTAAATCAGACCATCTTAATTTGCAGGCTTAATGCATTGCATATTATCCGTATCCTTCCTATGGGATTTATCTTGATTAAGTGCTAATTTGTAACTGGTGGTATACCCAATGAAGTGACTGATGAGAAGGGTGCCTGGGTTGAGAGTCTATGTTTTGGCAGCAGTGCAGACTGGGGATGGAACTGCTGCTCCCACTGCAGACGCTCAGGCAGGCAGCACATTCTATGCCCATCCTCATCAGCCTCATAGGCAAAGTGTCCAGAAGGGTTTAGCTTGGGTTATTATTCTTCAGCTGTGATGGAAAAGCCAGAGGTCTGCAGTGGGAGAGAGGATCAGTCCTGTAAAGGTTTTTGGCCGTACTTAAAATGTCAGTCCTGTGCTATTGAACAGCCCTGTGTGGGCAGAACAGTGCAGGTCAGAGCAGGCATAGGTGTTCCAGATAACCAAGTGCAGGCAGCTTTTTGCACACCCTGACTGACACATCTTCTGTTACCTATTGGGCTCCTGCTACCTGTGCCCACAGCTGCCCCATCCCCTGCAGTGACACCCTGCCCAGCCCTACCTGTCTCACTGCTTCCACTCTCTGTCCGCCAAGAACCAGTAAAAAGTAAAAAGTTGAGTGGGTCAGATGATTTTAGACACGATCACAGTCCCGATTTAACCACAAAAAGCTGGGAGAGCCTAACAGCAACTTAAAAAAGTCTCTTTGAGATGGGCAGAGCTTTTCCAAGGAGCTAGGAAACTCCTATTTCAGGATAGTTTTACTTTGTTGACCTTCATTTTGGTATCAGAAACAAACCTTCCACCTTCACTAGACACACCAAATCTCAGATCAATCTACATCAACATGTAAATTTTACAGGGTTTGAGGAGAAGTGACCTTTAAGCAGAAATGGTTCTCAACTTTTGCTATCACAGCATTGGCATTTCACTAAAATAAAAGCCATATTTCATAAAGTGCCATATTTCATCTGGCACTTTGGTATCTGAAACTGTACCTGATTCTGTAACCACCTGTCCCCCTCCCCCCTCTAAATCATAAATACACACTGAATATATGCCTTAAACAAGTCTTATACACAGAAACACATATACAGAATTCAGGTCAAGCTGTTTCATAGTCCTATTTTACAGGAGACTGAAATGAAACTTCACTCAAATTTCTCTGATGTGGTAATAGTAAACCCAGAGAAGGCATCCAAAAGTTTTAATTTATGTTTTATGCTGTACAGAGGTGTTCCCAAATAGCATTTATCCTTTTGGTTGTTTTTCCTAATGCTGAAAATAGTGGACAGTTTCTCAGCTGATGGGTACAGCTTTCTTTTACTTGAGTAACTAATGACAGCATTTGAGGAGGAAGGGGGGCTTTGTGTAAAAAAGAAGTTAATTAATTTTGGGGGTTTTAATCTCTTTTCTTTTGTACCAAACTATAAAACAAAAATTCTTCGGGAGCCAGAACATGTACCTCCAGTAATCGAAAGAGAGGCAAGGATCTGACTAATAGATATTACGTTCCATTATATGGTCTTGAAGTCAATAAACATTAGGTTACCTTCATGCAGTGAAAAAAGACCAGATTTATTAAAAAATCTTATCTGGAGGGTTTGCATTTCAATAGGATGTGAATTTGCATATTTTAACAATAACCTCCCATCATTCTGTCTGATCTGTGCTCAGTTGGCCATACAGATCACTTTATCTTGAATAGATTATCACCGGTTTAATAAACCCTTCATAATATGCAGGTATAACAATGGTACTTCATTGGATAAAGAAGGCATTAAAGTTCTTTTTCTGGAAATAGGGGTGGCCCAGCTAGTGATTAACTTTATACCTCTGTACATCCCTGTGCTGAATACCGATTGAAGGAGAGTATTCCCATTATTCACATTCAAAATGGACCAGCTCTTCCGAGCTCCTGTTAACTCCTCCTTGCCCATGGCAGCTGTGCAGAGGTGGGAGTTAAAAAAGCCAAGGCTGCCAGGCATGTTATCTCCAGCAGTGGCCACTGCCTGGAGCATCAGGAAAAGCTGACATTCTTCCCCCAGGCTGGAATGTGCAAGGTGATCAGTGCCAAGATGTCTCATGAAGGAGGCACCATCCCAGTGCTAGCTGGAATTAGGGTCAATGTACTGCTCAGCAAAGAGACAAAAAGGCTTTTAGGCAAAAAATCTTAGATAACCTGTTGTCAGTGAAAAATCAGCATAATTCTTCCTTGTCTCCTCTCACAGACTTTTACTTACTGACCACTCAGCTTTCCACACAGAAGTTCATTTTCCACTGGCTGCCCTTTACAAGGGATGAGTCCATCCCATAGCTCCCATGTCCTGGGCTTTCATCTCAAAATGTTTGCTTGGGAGAAGCACACTCAGACCCTCGGCAGGAGCACCAAGGGGTCTCTGCCAGACCACAGGGCTGGCTTTTGCCTCCTGCAGTTTCCACGGAGACAGACTATTATTTACGTATGCCTGCAGTTCCAGGTTCCTGACCACCCTTCTCATGAGACACAAGGCAGAGCATTAGTACCAGCGCAGCAGTGACAGGGGCAAATATAATTTCCGTGTTGTCCTGCAGCTTTTGATTTCTTCATTTCTGTTTCTTCCTTGACATTTGGACCCTGACTTGAAAAAAACCTGATACTCTTCCTCTCCCGGGTAGCCAGTACAGAGCAGGCAGCTGTGAGTGTTAACTGTCCACACACACAGCTTAGACAACCCGCAGGCTACTGTGGCATTAAGCCCGAGCTTGTAGACCTTAATGAGAGATAATGTTTGCTCAGGACCAGCTCTGTGGTCATGCAGCCTTGGGATCTGGGCTGCCTCACATCTGACCAGCTGGGAGCAGAGGAATAATGAATTTGGGGGTTGAGTGTGCATGCATGTATGAGAAATAGAGAGTATGTCACACATGCATTCCCCAAGACACTCCTGAGAGCAACTAGAACTTTTCACACTCTCTCCCTCCCCTGTTTTTTTGTTTTTTTTTCTCTGCTCAAGCTGTGTTCGTGCTTGCTTTTCCAAAGCTCCCATCAGGAGCTTTTTGCTTCACAAGAGCCAACATGCCGTTGTGCTGCCTGACAGTGGGAGCACAGCAAGGCTAGTGAATAATGGAAAGTTATTGACCTATAATAACCTGGCATTATTGACCATAAATGATTTAGTTAAAGTGCACACACACACACACACATGCACACACCATCTCACGTGAAGGAGCTGAATTTTGAATTTCCTTTGTTCAGCACTGGCTCAGTGGAGCTTGTCACAGGGGCATTTTGGCCTGGCATGAAATTAATGTTAATCAAAACATCTCTGAGGATCCTCTAAATAGGATTCTTGTGGGGAATAAGCACAATTTGGCTCCAATACTTGGAGCCAAAAGCAGATTCTCCTGCGTCTATACTTGAGGCTCCATGAGAACACAAATCCTTCATGAACTTCAGCAGAGTTCACAGATTTTAAGGCTGAAGAGGACAATTTTCATTTAGCAGTTTTGACCCCTGCCATAAGGTGGTCTGGACACTAACTGCCATGACCAATAGCCTGCCACCAAACCAGAGCACAACATTTAGGGAAAAGGAAAAACATCCACTTTTGATGTCAGACTTCCCAATTCCCTATTATTTTTTCTTTCTGCTGAGCCAGCTGTTCCCCTCCAAAATGCTGACATCAGGTCCTCTGGAGTCACAAAGTGTCAGTTGCCCTTCTGGAAAGCACACTGAGGGCCCATGGCTGGCCTCAGGTGCCCCTCTGGATCCATCCACAAGGTCAGGCACCACCCCCCACCTGCCCTGATGAGACCCCAACACCTTCCTGTGCCTAAATGGAGGCCTGTGGAAGTGCAGGTGTCTGAGCTGGTGAGCTTGGCTGTGTCAGATGAAGATGTGAGCAAGTACTTGTTTAGCTGAGCCAGATTTCTGAGCCAGGTACTATAACCCCAGCCACTTGCACAATTGCCATATGCCCTCCTAAGATGCCTGTGTTTGTGTCAGCATCTGAATTTTATGCCTGGCCCTTATTATGGAAAGCACCTGCCCAGCTTTTGACAGGTGAAACTTTGCAGCTTGGACCAGTTCCTGATTACCTATCAGCGCTCTTCAAACAGCCATAAAAGCTTCTCATTAGCTTTGTAGGTGCTTTTCTTTATACACAAAATAGCCATGCTCTCTGTGCCTGGCTTTCTTTGTTTTCTCAGGGTCAGGCAGATGAAAGGAAGGATTGCTTTGGTTTCAGATTTGCCTGACTGGGAGCCCTTGAGAGACAAAGCAAGAATAAAATTTTAACTCTCAATGGCGCTGACCCGTGGTAAGGAAGCAGCTATGAGTTGGCATTTACAGCACAGGAGAGTGTCATGATGCAGGGATTCTTTCCCTTGCTTTTCCAAGATCCGGGCAATATTCTCCTACTTACTCCAGCAGGCAGTGGAAGCACCTGGAGCCGCTCCCGCAGTCCAAAATCACTGCAGACAGGCAATCACTGAAGTCAGAGGTGTGATCTAGTCTATGTACTGAAGTAACTAACTTTTGAGTACATTTTAAGTACCTAATGAAGCAGGCTTCCCGGAGTAAATCCTTAATTTCTCCATCTAGGAAATTGGGTTTGCATAATGTAGTTGTTTAAATTTAGGTAGCCAAGAGCTCCCTCTGGAGGTCTCCAACCAGCCCGTTCCTCTGCATGGGCACGGCCAGGCACTTGCTTCAGAAATGCAATTTCAAGATGTACCTATGATTTCAGCACAAGCTAAGTCTTTCCATTCGGGAAATAGGGTCTCCCCCACATTTTCCAATTTTTCCTCTGGTACCAGAACTGAGCTAGTGGGCAAGGCCAGCTGGAAAGGGACAACTGAATTTCTCCCTAAAGTCAGGCAAGGCACATGATATCCTGCGGTAGATCTGCTTGTCACAGTAAAGCAGTGGCAGCAGCACAGTGCCTTATCTGTATGTGCACACCATCACACACCTCTGCATACCCCCGAGACCAGCCCAGAATTCCTGACTGTAGCAGGATGTGAACCAGCCCACAACTTTTCCAAAGGAGGCAGAGATGGGGGTGCTGACCCCCTAATTCCCTCGTGGAATGGAACTGTGTCTGGGGAAGTTCAGCCTAAACACTGGGAAAAGGTTTCTTCACTGGCTGGGTGTCTGGTCACTGGAACAGGCTCCAAAGAGCACCAAGCCTGTCATAGTTAAAGGAGCATCTAAACAATGCTCCAAGTTATAGGGACAAGTGTTAGGTACACTACAGTGATCATTATAGGTCCCTTACAATTCGAGATTTTCCATGGTTCCATGGCTTTCAGCTCTGTCCTTCCTTCCTCTCTGTGTGAGGGGCTGTTACACCAGCATTATCTGTGCCTTGATACCTTGGATTCATAGAGCTTCTAACAAATATAAATTCCCCTTTGCACACACCCCATTTAATCAAAACCTTGCTGGTTTAAGCAGTCTGTTTTATTAAATTACCAACCTATGAAGCCATTAACTCAATTAGAAGCAGCAGTTCTGTAGTCTTGAACAACCAAGGGGTAATATTGCAGTGGTAGACGTTATGCAGGTATGCCACGTTATAATAACAGTGAGAGCTCATATAGCATCTTAAAACTTTACAATTTTGTAGGAATAGTATCTAATTAATCCTCACAATGGGCCCTAAAGATTACTGTCTAACCCCTTTTTCCATGGAGGAAACTTAGTGGGGAAGGAGATGATAGGTAATAGACTTCAAAAAAGTGTAAAGGGCTGTATCTTTCCACAATCTGCATTCACAGTAAGAAGGTTCCCCAAATTGCTGCTTTCCTTCAGAGCAAATCAACACCAAGTGACCATTTTCTCCCTTTCTTGTCTCCATATTGCAAGGTGTAATGGGTTGAGTTAATTTTTTAAAAAATAGGGTTTTTTGGAAGGTTAAAAAAGAATAGGGATAGGAGTGTAAAAGTAAATAACCCTAAAGTATTACTAAAAGTTAATATTAAAAGTAAATCATAGAGAAATAGAGATGATAAATAGGAAAAGGAGCTGGACTTGATTTGAATAAGAAAGTGATAGATTTAGGATCACTATATTATTTTAGCAAAATACTGAGAGGAAAAAAAGCTGAAAACAGTGAAAATCAAATAATGTTTCTAATGATTAGTATTGCCAACCATAAAGATGTATCAGTCATAAATTATCTCAAGCAATCCTGTATGATAATATAAATAAGAGAAAATTTATTTTCATATTTTTGTTTTCTTTGAGCGATATTTTGAGCATTAAGGATTTTCTTTTATTCTGAAATTAAAATTCTTGTTAAAAAGTTGCTCAGGTCCAGAAATTGAGGATTTAAGGAAAGCACCATATGTCAAGAGACTGATGGTAAAGTCCCAAAAGCCCCAAAAGCTCTGACAGTGCTTGTAAGCTGGGCTAGATCAGGGTTACCTTCAAATGCAGGAGGTTTGCATTTTACCCTTATTAANAAAAAAAAAAAGCCCTGTGATTGTTCTCAATGGTGATGGCTCCATTTTATCTCCTTTCATATTTACACCGTGTAGCACCCAATTCACACTGCAAAGAGAGAAAGTACAACCTGGCCCAAATTTTCAAATATGCTCGGCACCCAGTGGACCAAAATCTTTTAATTATCTGTCTGTGCATTTGAGAACATCCTGCATTTGAAACAGAAGGCTCCTTAAGTAGTGTGATTTCTTGCTCGGTTTCCCCCTCTGCCTTTTTTTTCACTCTCAGCATCACATCTCGAGAGCATCTCTGCGCTGTGATTTCGGACAGATCCTGCTAGGAAGCTTTGTTCTCCTCCAGGCTGGTTCAGACACATCTGTGCTGCTTAGGATTGCTCCCCATCCACCCTGGAGCACCACAGCCCAGGAGCTCAGACACACACACAGCAAAAAGTTAATGGCCAGAAAGTTATAGCTGAACTTCTCTGAACAATGCTCCCTCTTCAGCCACAGCACAAGGAGGGGGAGGAAGGAGGAGAGTGCTGCTGGATGTAGTTCCTAGTGAGACCCCCCTGCTTTGCCTCTTCCAGCTTAACCCAAGCTGCACATTCTGTGTGAGCAAGTGAGGGGGTCAAGCTTGCAAGCAAGAGGGAATGGGGGTGATGAGGAAGGTAGCAAGAAACTTTAAATAACTTGGAGCTGTTGGCTGTGATGCCAGAGGTGGCACGCTGCTTCCGGCCACTAACACATGTGGACAGGTGAACCTTTACACCAAATCAATCATCATATTTATTCTAATTGTATCGTAATAGTCCCCCAGGAGCTCAGTTCAAATGAGCTTGACATTATTAAAATTTTAATGCCCAGTTTTCATAGCTGAATGAATATTTAAAGGGTATGTCCCAGGCTTAAGTTATGATGATGAAGAAATTAATGGAATGTCTTGTTTAATGCTTTGGTACATGTTGATGCAAAAAAAAAAAAAAAAAAGAGAGAGAGAAAAAGAAAAAGAAAAAAGTGGTTCAAGGCAGAAAAGAAAGGCAATATTTAGGCATAATTAGGGGAGGAAAGCATCAGTGATGCATTAGTATCAGACACCAGTTTTGCTAGATAGCTCTCAGCAGAGGGAAAATATTTATCATTCAGGAGGGGGGGGAAGTCAAGGTGCGGTCAGGGACCAGAAAGAGAGGAAGCTTCACATGAATGACAGATCAGAAACCAACTCTGTGAGTCTCTGACCACGTCCCTGCACAGTGGAATGAGTTTGCTAGCCTTTGTTGCCTGGAACAGAGAGAGAAAATCACCTTTGTTACCCAACCAGGGTGTTTGTTTATTTTAAGTACCAGATCAACTTTGAAGGATGGCATAATTAATCAGCAAGACTCATCAGTCTGGTAATTATGTTACAGATAATTGTCAAAACATAAGAGCAGATGATACCAGTTACACATATATGGAAGTGAGAGGTACCTCCTTTTGCACTGGAGAGCCTCACACAGGCTGAAACTGGTACAGAGAATTGCACTGAGGGTCTGAAATCTGGAATGGTTGTGGGGTTTTGTTTCAGTGTTTGTGTCTGGGGTTTTTTCAAGCCTTCCATCCTTTTCCCAATTCAAGAAATATTTGGGAATCTATGGGGTTTTGTTTTTCCCCTTTTTGAAGGCTTTGTGAAAATTTGCAAGGTTCCAGCTTATGCTTATTCATTTACTGATAGAAACTGAGGACTAACTTGAACATCTGGATGGGCTTAAAATCACACCTCATATGCATTTCTTAGCTGTGAAGGAGGGCAGAAGAAAAAGTTATTACTCTAAGTCCCTTCACAGAAGATTTTCTCTAAAAGGGCACTATCAAGATTAAGATAATCTTATTCTTCCTCTGAGTCTTTCCTTGTTTGTTTTCTTTTTGGTAAAATTATTTTTTGTTTTCCTTTTGCCAGCTCAGGAGCTGCAGCCCTGATCCAGAGCACAGCTAAAGGGGCTTATCATCAGAGCAAAGTGTTCACACATCTAATTTGAGGTGTGATTTCATACCAGCTTAGACAAGTCAGTGGATAAGGTGGCATGGCTGCTGGGGGCTTTTCTGCTCAAATGGAACTTGTTTCAGGCTGTCCAGAAAAAAAATTAAACTTTATTTTTTTTTTGTTAGTAAAACTGAAAGGAGAGCACAACCATAACACTTGCATAAGATAGGGATACAGCTTGAGAAGATCTTGTCCTTCAGAAATGACAGGGCTTTCTACTTGCAATAGGTTTAGGTATGGGCCTCCTGTGGTTCAGAACTGAGGTAATGGACTGCTCCACATTATACTGCAGACAGCAGGTGACTTTAACCTTTGGAAAAAGGAAAATTAGGGTAGGAGAAAGAGAGTGAACACACTAACCTTGAAAGCAGGACTAGTGGTGGGGGAAAAGCCCTTTATGGCTCAGGAAGGATCTAGCCCAGTACCAGGGAAAAGCCTGCTTGCAATCTTAACCTGGTGAGAGCCTCTTTCCGTTCTTGGTGAGGCTGTGCTTAAAGTCATGCTCTGAAGCTACCTGCACATTTAGATCAGTGAAAGAGCCTGTATTTCATGGTCCTGGCAGTGGGTGAAAGCAGCTAGTTAATTTACACAGCTTACTCAGTTGTTTGTTAAATGGCAGTGCTGTGGAAAGCATTTCTCCATAGGCAAAAGGGCTGGCTGTGGTTCTTATCTTTGTGGCCAGGCAAACAAAGCTACAAGCACAGAAGGTCTAATCTTCTTGGATGGACGGTGGCCAAGGTCTTTTTGCACTCAAAGCACTGAAGTCAATGGAGCTTGGCCTTGCCTAAAGTCTGCAGAGTCAAGCCAAGCAACCATTAGTGGCAAAGGCAACGTTTGGGTCTTGCTTCAGAAGGAGAGATAAAGCCCAGAGAGGGACGAGCAAAGCAGGAAAGTTCCAATAGCCAGAGGTCATGGGCTCAGGATAAGGGAGAGACAAGAGCAGATGTTCATCTCCTAGTGAGAGAACAAGGGTAATGCCTACAATGCCTTCAGGGATACAACTGTCTCTCTGACCTGATTGCTGCCCTGCTCGTGTCTGTGATGAGGAGTCCCCTGGGCTCTGTGTGACCATGGTGTGCCCCACATGCAGAGAACACCTCACCTGCTCAACAGACAGCAGCAGAATAACACCAAGAGCACCTGTGGGACCACTGGGATGTGAGGTCTGAGGGGGGGCTTTCAGCTGGGAGGTGCAGGCAGAGGGAGATCCACAACCAAAAAAGCACCTTAGCTGAGCGTGCGCTGCAAAACTGATCCAGGACCCTCAGAACATGTTCTCATGACACATTTAAATGCTGTGATGCCTCATACATGCATTTTGCCATCAGCAGGATAAGGATCCATGCTTGTTAGTATAAGATTGTCTTTGTTGTGTCCATATGGACTACCTTCATATGCTGGGGAAAATGGAGTGCTCAGTCTAGAGGAAAGGAGGCTCAGGGGAGACCTTGTCACTCTCTAAAACTACCTGGAAGGGGGTCATTGCCAGGTGGAGGTTGATCTCTTCTCCCAGATAACAAGTGACAGGA
>VZTT01018631.1:111355-147242 GCA_013400855.1 Buphagus erythrorhynchus | reverse complement strand
AAAAAAAAAAAGAAATATTTTTGTAGTAAAATGGAAGATATTCTGTAGAAAACAAACTCTCATTATGTAAGTAAAAGGCAACCAAAAATTACAGGACCCCAGTGGAAAAGGTGTGAAACAGAAAAGCCAAATAATTTCTTAGCAATAACAGTCTTAACAATGGCTTAGGGAAAAGAATTTATGAACCAGTTATAAGTCTCCATAGCTCTATAAACCTACCTGAGATGAGCATTGACTAACATATCAAGTTCCTGGTAGGGACTGGATTGTTAATGTGGACACCAAGATATGGCCACACCATTCAGCACTCAGGCCTGTGAGACTGTTTTGTGCTGCTTTTCCCTGAGTTAGCTTCCACCTGTGTGCTTGGTTGGGTTTGGGAGAGGAACTGGTTTTTTTCATGCTCCACTGAGCTGGAGACAAAGAAATTACAAATTAAGTTAGACCCTCGGAAAGGGTTACTTTTTTAAAAACTGCAGATTGGCTGTGAGGCAGCCTCTTATATCTGCAGTCTTCTCTGCTTCCTATGAATTGAAATATGGCTTTTAAAAATAATGTGAGTTTGGGGGTGAGTAGATCTAATAATCTTGCCCTGATTAAATTATTTACATGACATTAGTCCATTCCTGAGCATTATACTAACAAGCAGTATGCAGAAATAGAGAATATCTATGTATGACATATTGACCTGAATGCCAAATACCTGAGATTTCTACATTAACAGGCTGATGGGTACTATTACAGCAATTATGTCAAATAAACCAAAGCTGACTTTGAAGGTCTGCCTAAAAAATGAGAGCCAAGAACATAATCATTGATGAATCTGCAGCTGTGCTGAAGCTTATTCTGCATTAAACATCTCATATACTTTTATTTTGGTATGGCTTGTAGGATACCTCCAATACCAAAAAGTTCTGCTTTTCCCATGATTCAGAGCACTCTGGCTGGTAGAAATGGGAAGGCAAGCAAGGGGAAGCTCTGTCCTGGGCTGTGGTCTTCATGCTGATGTAGCTTCCGAGCCAGATCCCAGGGGTACACCTTGATTAACCCCATTTACCCACAAACAAAACAACTACAACTAGTAGTTTCCACAACTACACGGTGAAGAGGTCCACAAAACTTTTCCATGTATGCTGCCTCCTGGATTAACCTGGGCTGTAAGGCTCAGAGAGGGCATCTTCTCCCTCAGGAGAGGAAAGAGCTGCCCTGGCTAATTCTCACAAGCAGGCTGCCTGGGAAGCCAGCACAGGCCTTGTACAAAATGTGAGATGAGCCCTGGGAGATGAAGAGTTAATAAACCTCCTGGCCAGAACGGCTGTATCTCTTTAATGTAGCTGTACCCACCAGATAACACTGTGCTCCAGGAGGAGGAGCAGCTTTTTTCTGCCCCATATCTGATCCAAGCTCTTACCAGAATTGGTCTGACTCACACACAGCAACAGCCTGCTCTCCTGCAGGAGCTAGGGATGAAGACAAGGCTTCCCTCTGAGGTGTGTTGGTGGGATTGGAGCCACTTCAAAAAAATTGGGGTGCCAAAGACTGCCCGTGTACTTTATCATCCTACATGCAGTTGTATTTTCATTTTCTGTCAATTATTCAATCCAGTAACCCCAGGGCAGCACACAGACTCTCCATGAAATTCAGGTTCCCCATTAGATTACTGTAGCTTCACAAACAAAATCCATCCACTAAAAATTATAAATTTAACCCCTTTTTTATTATTATTTTGCTTTCCAGATTGCAATCCTGAAGACCATGCTGTTGCCTTTCTGTTTTATCTGTCCAGAGTGAGTCTGAAGTTAGAAAATGTGATGCCCATCTATAAGAAGGGTTGAAAGGAGGATTCAGGAAACTACAGACCTGTCAGTCTGACCTCAAGCCCAGGGAAGGCTGTGGAACAGATTATCTTGTCTGTTTAGACTGGATATTAAGAAAACTTCTCCACCAAAGTGTTGTCAGGCATTAGAGCAGGCTGCCAAGGGAAGTAATGGAGTCACCATCCCTGGAGGTATTTAGAAGATGTGTAGATGTGGCACTTAAGGACATGTTTTAGTCCTTTACTTCTGTATTTCAGGCTCTAGATTTGCTTTGTGCTATTTTGCTGCTGTCCAAGTGACATGAAGGCTACATTGTTTTCTACATTAGCTGTACCCAGGAGAATCTGATACACAGAAATGTAATTTAAAATCAGGCAAGAGGAATTCTTGATTGATATTCATCCCTCCTCTTTTGTATGTACATTGCTTCAATTGCAAGTCTGGACATTGCCCAGTGTTACCAGGATCCCTGCAGATTTTCTTTACACATTTAATTGACAGAGACCAGATTCTAACAGAAGAAACAGCAGTATGCCATTTGTCACTCCACAAAGGACTTCGGGAAAGCAAAAGATGTGAACTATATTCCCCAATAATTCACCAAGACTGCACAATCTGTAACTTCCTGCTCCAACTCACTCCCTCTCATAAATCCACCAACATCCATAAAGAGCTTTTGATACTTTATATAATAGGAGATACCATACAAATCCCTCAGTTGCATGTAGCTAGTTTATATCTCCAACTATTTTTCTTCTTAGTTTTTTTAAACATTGGCCTTACCTCCCTTTCTCCCACTGCTAAAACTGGTCAATATTAACACCACTGATGGTCAATGAACCCAGAATGATCTGAATTGGTAATCTCATTCACATACACACAACAACAAAACCACTGTCAGCCATCAGCCCATCTTTCCACAACATCCTCAATTATTCACTCAAATCCTCAAAACCCAAGCAGAAATTACATTTCCTAATGAAGTCAAGTCTATGACTTGTTTCTGACAAGGTAAAAAATGCCCATGAGTCGCCATCTGTTGCACATCACTTCTCCCCACATCTCATTAAACCATTCCTTCAGATAGTTTGAGAAACCTGTCTCAGGTCAAAAGTATCACAAAGCTGGAAGAGAAGCATTAAATTGATTTTCCATGACAATTTAGGTGAGGGTCTGCTGTGGTATGTTTGCACGGCACTTTGTGTAGCAGAGCCATGACCTATTTTAATACCAGATATATTGTGATCAAAAAGACAGGTAGCAAGAAACAAAATGTTTCTTGGATTCCTTAAGTTTTCCAGTCTGGTAACATAAGACCACAGGAAACCCCTTTTCCTTCTGTTGGTTCTGTTGGTACATCATATCTGTAATTATGGTGTCAGTAACTGACATGATACAAACTCATGAGAAAATAGGAAAGAGAATTTGCCCAATGCCTCTTTGCTCCAACCTTGTTCAGATGCTATTGCTCTCTCTGATTTTTTCTTTACCTTCATATAATACATCCCAACTGATATTAAATTGCAGTTTTTTCAAGACAAAAAGCAAAATCTATGTCTTTATTTCTGTACTAGCTACTCAGTACTACTGCTTTCTTGTTCAAGACAGCTCCAAGAAAAGATCCTCCTTCACGTTGCCCTGTCATCAATCCCTATCAATCAAAGCCCTGTCTGCACTGAGTGACCAGCACTGAATGCCTCAGAAAAGGTTACAAAACTTCCATAATTGTGTGATAATTCACCTTCGGGAAGTTTGTGCCTAGTGACAGGATGCTAGTGGGCAGCTGAAGCACTCATACACAGAGCTAATGGAATTAGAGGCTATCTGCAGTGTTTGGGAGGCAGCAGGCAATACAGTGAAGAAGGAAACAATGAGATGATTGAAAAGGATCTTGGACCACAGACACATTTTCTTGTTTTTAAGCAGTCATCCTGTTCCTTACAATAATACATGCCAAGGTGACCGGAGTCCTCAGAATTTGTATAGCCAGAGATGAGGAGAGCTGTAACATACAATCTGAGCACCACAGGACAAGGATATATATTTTAGGTATTTATGTCCCCAAAAAAGATCTTGTTTTTCCCTTCCTGAAGCTGCCATATGCTGCCACCACATGAGCTGACAGCCAAACTGGCTTGGAGAAATAGTCCATCTAACACAACAGGCTGTCACCAGCAGCCTTGAAATTTCCCCAACACACCTTCACAGCCTCTGGTAGTTTTGTCCTGAATGCACATACACTTCCAAAACCAACAATACCTTACAGCAACCAGTCCAACAGCAAAACTCCCCTGAACTTCATCACCTTGGCTTCAGGTGATGATAGGCAACTAAGCTAAGTCTTTCCAGGAAAATTTGAAAGGCTCAAATTACACAAAACTATAAAATGAGTAATATGCACCTATGCCTCTTAATAGGACTGCCAATGGCCAATTTGTTGTACTTTAGACCCCAGGTTTCACAGGCAGCTGGATAATAGTGTACTTCTCTGGAATGTAATAACAGCAAAAGAGAACTGACCAGGGATGAATCGTTTTCATCTGAGTCACTCAGTAACACACAACTACTCTGTAAACATAACAGTAGATGTTGCTTCATCAGTTCCTTCCAAGCTTATCTGCTGCAGAAAAGGTTAAGCATAATGACCAGGCCTTTTGTGATATGTTTATTTTATTAGTGCATGTCCTTGAACTAACACTGCATGTCATGTACCTGCCAGATAAGTGACTGAAGGAACTCAGCATCTGGGATTGAGAGCTCAGGGGAGGGAGGACAGGAGGGAGAAGGGTGCATTTCAGTACAGATAAGGAGTTCCAATTCTCATGCTCATGCAAATGGCAGGGACAGAAGTGGCTCACCTTGTGGAGGACAGATTTATAAATATTTTACTCTTCAAAACTGATCTTGGAGTACCAGGAATCAGGTCCCATTTCAAAATCTCCCTGATTTTTCCCTAATAACGCTGCCATCTACTTTAGCCTGTGCAGCTGTGTCTGTTAGATAAGACATTTTGAGATAAGAAGACATATAGAGCAATCTCCCAAAGGCTTATCCATAGCCTAAGACAGACAGGTGGGTAAACCTGAGGAATTCCTTTCTGTAAACTGTCCCTGGTGGTACTAATCCCAGGCTGATGGCTGAACCATGCCATGGTCACCTCCTAGCATAGGCTGGTTTGCAGTCTGCATACACCACCTTACATGGATTCATTGCTTCCAGAGGAGCCTGGGGCTGAGCTGGGCTCAGGCATGTGCCTAGTCAAGCCTAGAGACAAAAACTGCTCTAGAACAGTGAAGGCTTAATTAAGTTCCCAGCTACCAAGTTGAAGACTTAAAAAAGAGAATCAGAGACAATGAAAAGCATGTGCTTGGCACTGACCTCCCTGTCCTGTGGTCCCACTTTGACCCCCTTGAAGGCACTGCTGCAAAAGGAGCTCAGCATCCTCCACCAGCTGGCAGGTCTTCAGGTTCAACCTGGCAGTCAAGGACCAGGTGGGTCCAGCCCCACACCAAGGAGCTCCCTGCAAGTCAGCTCTTTATCTTCTTACTCAAGACAGACTTCCTTCAGGAATGCATCTTCAGCAGCCCCATACAGCAATAACTGCAGCTCCCCCAGTCCTTTTTTTCCTTTTGTGTGTGTGCTGCAAATGGAAGCAGAGCAAGGAAAACCTTCTCCTCACAGATGTCTCTGAACACAAATTGCTGCTTTGTTCCAGAACTAGCAAATGTCTTTTATTTTAAATAACCTTTTTTTCAGAGACATATTTTAAAGGCCACTACAACACTTTGTGGTTTTAAATTATTTCCTTTGCACATGCCCACAGTCAGCCACCAGAGTGATTTTCTCCTTCCTATCCCTACAGCTGTCCACAGCTACTGGCCTCACACAGATTCATTCTCACTTTACTCTGGGTTCTTAGTTTCACAGCTCTCCAGCAGAAATTAAAACAGAGATTGAGTAGATCAGCTGGGAATTTCAGGACTTCTGGCTTTGCAGAAATTCACTTCTGTTGGAAGGTGGAGACAGAGACCACTAGCTCATCTCCTGTCTGTCACTAAATGTCTCAGTAGGAAAACAACATTCCCTAACAAGTGCTATGGAACCTATGGAATCTATGGAATGTGTTCTCAGCTCATCTGAATGCAGATGCTGAGGTTTGATGTTTATTATAAACCAAGCACAATTAGCACATAGGCATCAGCTCTGTGATCCTGCAGCATCAATAACTCCACAGCTTCTCTCTGGTATTCCTCTCTTTTTTCTTCCTCTGCCTCCACATAATTTTCTTTTCCTTACACTTTCTCAAGCCTTAAAAGACCTCCTGTTTTATTATTTCTGTCTGCTTTGGTTTTCTTTATCAGGGATTTGCCCTCCTTCTCTCAGTTCTCTTGGCGACTCTCCATTTCCCTTGTGTGAACCAAGAAATTCCTGACAGCTGCACTTCCCATCTTGTGTTTTGCCATCGTCGTCATTTTGTTTGTGTGCATGTAGGGAGAGCGTGAGAGGAACCCAGCCAGGCAGTGACACGGTTTGAATCCTGCAATAAGTGCAGGTGGAACCAAACCCTCCATCCATCCTTACAGCAGCTGCTTCCCTGGAGAACGGCAGCCCCAGCTCGGTGACAAAGACCAAGCTCAGAGCCTGGGAGCACCTGGGAGAGCCCAGAGCTCCGTGCCTTGACACGCACATTTACCGCCAGATTTGTTGGAGCTGTACGGCTGCACTTCCCCCTGCACTGTTCTGCTGATGCTCTGTGCTGGCTTCCTACTTTTACAGCGGACAGCTGTGCTCTATGAAGATACCGGGCAGGATTTAATCAATAAATGTTAGGAAACTCACCATTTTTTGCCTTGTTCACTCTCCAGACTTTCAGCACAGCTTTCCCCCCTACATGCATTGGCTGGTTTTTCAGTCTCTCCTGCCCTGACCTGTGACAGAGTCAGATGCTGCCCCACATTGACCAGAAATTATAATTCACATTGATCCTGGACAAGCAAGAATCATTGGTGATATATATCAATGATTTTGAGTAAGGATAAATACTGAATCCTACAAACTCTATCTATAATCCATTATCTCTGAAACATCTCTCTCTTTATGACTCAGCATCTGGTAGTCAGCTGAATCCAAACTTTTATAGTATTGCATTAAAGCCATCTACAGAATGTTTTCTTCATGTTCCGAGAACTGTATGAAACCACAGGTGCAGTCAAGTAAAATATGCAATAATTCATTATTATCACAGCAACAATGGTAAAATATGTGCTTCCTACTTTTTTTTTTTTTAATGATTAAGAAAATTATTCACATGGCATCAGATGTTTGGAAAGAAATCCATCTTGTGGTCTGTTAATCAAAACAATATAATCTAGACAATTGAGAGAGAGAATTCTCAGGGCTGAAAGGCTCTGCCAGTTATTTCCTATAGGAAGATGATAAGACTACATGCATTGGTTAGCCTGGAATTTGATGCTGCCTATTCGTAAACATTTCCAACCTGAAAGCACTTAAACATATGGTTAATTTTAAGCATATAAGGAGTGACAAAAAATTCAAGCTGAGCAGTTATGACCTGGAACACAAACTGCATGAGTTGCTGAAAACGCTCAAAAAAGCACAGTGGCCAACACATCTCAGAGATTTAGTTGGGAAGTTTTATATAGATTACTTTTTTTCTCATCCTCTAATATTGCACTAATATTTTGTATTTATCATTAGCACATACATATGACATCCCCAAGCACTACAGTGTCTCTCTTGAGGAATGGCTGCATTTCAGCTGTCTCTGCATAGCTTATCAATTTTTGGTGTTACCCTGGGGCTCCTGGTAATGCTGTTCCATAATGGTGTGATCGTGTAAATAATCCATTATAAATTATTCTTTATCTGCACACAGGTAAGCAAATGTCTCACACCTTGTAGATGTTGTTAGCTGAGGTGAAAAATCACCAGCTGGCTGTTGGTTTTAGCAGAATAATCAGCACAAAGTACCAAAAGGTGGCTAAGTCTCTGCCCTACCGTGTGGTGTGATCAGCTCCAGGCTGATGCATTTTTTAGGTATGTCCTTTGTTTAGCAAAACGAGACAGCTGAGGACAGGATGCAGTCCTAGAGGCATGGTGAGCAGACCACATCTATCTTGTTCATCCATTTTTCCAGCTTCTCGGAGATCCACTGGAACATAGTATCACCAGAAAGATACGTGTTTTATAAATAAGCAATGACAGGCAAAAAACAATTGAATTAGATCCCCAAAGCTTTACTAAGACAGATGATCCTTGAAACCTCAGCTAGGATATTAAACATAGTGAAAGTATAATTCTTAATTTCTAGGCATCTGTGAGAATAATTACCATTCTTTTGGGAGCATTGTAGTGACTGTAGCTGGTAGATGTCTAAATGAGACAATATTTCCTTTTGATATTGCATCATTAAGATAACTGATTCCTATACCCAGACAAATGTTTCATATAACTCCTTCCTCCCTTTTCTTAATGTGTGCAATTGTGAAAGAGGAGCACTGTGGGGATTTAGTGGCTGTATCTCTTTATGAGTCTGAACTGTGACATGGAGGACTTGGTGAGTTTATTGATTTTAATTTCTTATATTTGGGATTTATCTTCTCAGCTTTTACTTAACAGCTGAGAATTCTCACAATGTAGATACAGAAGGCTGGCTACCCAAGGGCAAATTTCAGATCCTCATTTCTCCACCTGTGTACTTATTTTTCTGCTCCTGGATGGATACCAGCTGCCAGGCTTTGATCCAGGCTTTGATCAAGAGTGGCTGACAGGTACACTCTGTGAGAGAGCATTCCTCTCTCAGCCTCCATAACCAGAGCTGAAAGTAGAGGGGGACATTAAGTGGATTTCCATGAGCATCAGAGAGAAAGATCAGGCATTCCCTTTGAAGATCCTTTGTAATTGACATTGAGATTATGACCTCAAATTTGGCTTGAAAACCCTTAAACTACAAGGCATACAGTACTTCTAGGGGGTAAAAGGGTCTGAAAGGTAGGGGTTGATAGCTGTAGGTGCCAAGATATTTATTTTTCCCAGGAAGACAGCCAGAATGGTCCTGAAAGCAAAGACAGAGAAAACCTGGTGAGAAATCCCCTTTCCAGGCTGTTACATAAGAACCACCATCCTGTTTTGGAGTAGTGAGGAAAAGTTTAGAGTTTTTGGTTTAAACCAGACTCAGCAATTCTCAGGCTGTGTGTTGAGTTAGGTTGATTTCCTTACTGGACCATTTAAAGACCAAACTAATAAGGAGCTTTATGACTGAGAAATCACACGACAACATAGGAAAAGTAAAGAGATATGAAACAATAGATGGAACATGTCTGTCATCCTCAGAAGAGGTCTTTCTTCCTGTGGATCACTGAACTCTAGTGCCAGAAGGAGCAATACTTGTCAATGATTTGTGATTCCCCTTGCTCACTTAACTGTTCTTCTCCCCATGGCACCATTTTTATCTTCTTCATCTTCCTTGACATCTGTGAGGAAAATACTTGTGCCCTATCATGTCTCTGCATTCCAGCACTCAGAGCCATAGCCTGGATGTTCCTGCACCCTTAGGTATTGCTGCCAGAGAGAATTAATGGCCATAGGTTGCCAGGGGTAATGAACTCTAATGACTTCTCACTTGAGACTGTCTTGGTTCAGTAACACAGAGATTGATGTAAGATTTTCTTTAAAAAGCATTTTACTT
This sequence comes from Buphagus erythrorhynchus, assembly GCA_013400855.1. Taxonomy (NCBI): domain Eukaryota; kingdom Metazoa; phylum Chordata; class Aves; order Passeriformes; family Sturnidae; genus Buphagus; species Buphagus erythrorhynchus. Next base: position 137,717 of record VZTT01018631.1, on the reverse strand, counting down.
ACATGATTCCTCGCCTTCTTTGGTCGCTCCACCCTCCCTTCCTTTCCCTTCTCTCTGCCAAATACTGCCAAGCCTGGCAGACCATTACTGCTTTCTCCATCTTCTATTTTGAGATGAGATCAACACCAACCAGCCACAGGGCTCTGCCCAAAGCCTTTTCCAGCCCTCCCACCTGCAAAGGGCCAGCACATATTCATGCCCATTATGGTGCTACAGTGGACTCATTCATGGACTCACTTCTTCCTGCTGTGAGTTTGCCTTGCCCCAGTGCTGTTTTCCTTGGCACAATCCATGAGCCAAAAAGGAATTTTTACATTGAAATCACTCCGTTTCTGGGAAACATTTCCCCATGCACACATCCTACCAAGAGATCTACTGCATCCATAATTGCACCCAGCACTTGGAATGCGATGACGTCTCCACATTTCATGACCAAACATAGTCTTTGCCCTTGCCCAAGGGTGGAATAGGTTCTACCAGCATTGCTCTATGGTCCTTTATCTCCTGCTTTTGTCATGCTCATTTTTATGTATTTGGAGGAAAGTTGTGTGTCTGTTGTGCTATGATGCCCTGCTGCCTGGCAAAGGAGACTTGCTGTATTTGTGGTATTTCTGCTCTTCTCCTCTCAGCTTTCAAGGCAGCAGCAAGTCAGTGTTCTGCTTTGTGGTTCTCTCCTTCCCAATGCTTCTGGTCTCATGAAAGAGTTTTCTAAAATTCATGAATGGTCATTGCAAGCTGACCCATAAGAGGCTCAGTGCTCCAGCTTTCCTTTCTTCTGGGACAATTTAAGTAAGGACAAGCCACTCTTTTATCTGATGGGAGGATACTGCGCAGGGGTGCAGTTCGACCACACAGCACTCAAGCCTGGATGCCACACCAACTGAGACCAGTGTCACAGTAAGTCTATCATCAGAGGTGTCAGAATGCACTCTTTGTACAGTAGCTTCAGATTAACCCTGGTATTAGTGAGTCCTGAAAACGACCACAGCAGGTTTCAATCAACCAAAGCACAAACAGTTCTCACCTAGGATGTGAGGGGAAATGGTAAGGGTGATTTCATCCCTTCATGTCTAATGCAGACTGACAGACAGGGGAACCATGAAGCATACATTAAAATGGGATAGGAAGGAGACCCTTCACGCTGGGAACACCTGACTGCTGAGTTATCCTTCATCCCAGGCACCTCTTGGGTGTTTGAACAGGAGTTACTTCATTTGCAGTCATGAGCACACACAGTTCCTCCCACAAACTGGTTGTGCACTGACTCCTGTCCAGCTCAGTGCTTCTCACACACAGTGCCTTTCCTTGGGTAAAGCTACTTCAGGTATTCCCACATTTAAAACTGAGATTCCTATTTCCAGCATCAGACTGGACATGTTCACTGACAATGGCTCTCTTACGTCTCTGTGCCCACAGCAAACAGACCCCGCTGATTAACACAGATGTAAACTATGCTTTGAGCACTGTGATTAGTAAAATCAGAATTAAGAAACCAGAGCTTTCACATTTTTCCTTTTTTCCCTGCTCCACGAATAAAATCTATGGACATAAAATATGAATAAATCTATGGAGAGTGTTTGGTAAAATATTAATAAATCTATGGAATTATGGATTTATTCATGATAGTTTTTTGGTTTCTTCTGGAAAGTTGAAGCTCAGCTTGAGTTTTGGATGAACATTCAAACATTTGGATGAACATTCATTGCACCTACCAAATTAAGATTTGCCTCTGCTGATCTTCTAAAGGGGTAAATGAGCCCTTTAGCAGCCCCATGGCAGCCTGGCTAAACTGCTTATTGTGCTAACTAAATTGATTATAGTTAGTTTGATTTCTCCCCTACATCATGCAATGTAGATATAATATAGATACAATTCAAGTCAATGGAGCAGCACTACCCTTTAATAACTGCACTTGAATCAGATTGTTGGTGAGTTCATGAGCTGCAGTCCAGGAGAAGCAGTTTCCTCCAGGCATCTCTGCAGAGAGATGGAGGTTGAATATGGGGTCAAATAATTCTGAAAGACTTTTTAGAGGAGCTTCAGACAGAAAGAAGAGAAAGGTTTGGTAACAGAGAATATGTACAGGTGAGGGCTGAAAAAAGAGAAAGCAACCACTGTCAGGAACATTTCCACAGCCCAGCAGTCAGCATCAAACCCCATTTTCTTTTTCCGTGCTCTCAAGACACTCCTAAAAAAAGCAGCAGGAGCTGTGCACTGACAGAGAGGTTTCCCTGTTTGAGCACACCAAGGTCTGATCCCTGCACAGGGACTAAGCCCTGCAACAAGGCTGGGGCAGCCCAGAGGTTGGAGTAGAGGAAATGTCCTACAGGGAAAGCTTTTCCCTGCATCACTAGATCAGACCAGCACTCATGCAGGAGGCATAATTAAAACACAGTGCATTGACAGATAGCTGCTTAATGAAAAAATTAACGAACCAGCTCTGGAAGATACAAATCTAAGGAAAAACAAACAACACACTGGTGCCCAGCCTGACAGTCAGGCTATCACAAAAAATTGGTTTCATTATTTAACCACTGTTTTGTCTTTCCCAACACTTACTGTGCTGTACATTTTTTCCATTTTTCTAACAGTTTACACCCTTGAAGCCCAGCTCCATATGGCTCTGGGGAGAAAATGTTCAGGTCAGGCTCCCCCTGCAATGACAAAAAAATGCTTCTAGGCAGAGGGGGGCAAAAAGTATACATTCCACTTTTCAGGTTACTTACCTGCATCAAAAGAAATCTAGAAGAGAATGATGTGGGAGATGAGCTAGAATTGGAGATGAGAATTAGCACCATCTCACTGGGGAAGGAGATTTCCAACTAGCCTATGCAAACAAAGCCAGGGGTGAGTTCAACTCATTAACTCAGCATAAACTATCTTTTTTTCCGTTGTACTATTTGTTCTGCCACATTAGTGAGCTGAATCAGCATAGAGAGGGTGCTACTGGTGCCTGAGCTTGGATAAATGGCAGAATCTTAAATATTGGACCAGAGAGAAAAGAGTCTTATGAGCTGTAGGCATCAAGGAGAAGATCTTACCCCACCTGAGGGTACTGTTAGTCTGTAAAATTGGTGAGACAGCACTTCTGTGCACTTTTTGATCTGTACTTACACATGTGGAAGACAGAATTAATAACACAACCAGAATAAAGCATAAGCTATGAACACACCACCACCACCTCTAAATAGGAGTATAATGCAATCTCTACAATAAATTTGGTAGGTGGGTGTGAAAAGCAGTGATCCAGGTGATGTACAGGAGCTGCTGGTCCTGCAGGACCAGTGACGCTTGTGAATTGTGCATGGATTCTCCCAGAAGTCTGTTTAACATCTAGTGGGTTGGCTCCAGTTGAAGTATAAGTCATTTTCTGCTCCTTTGGTTATGGCCAAGTGTGCTGGACAGAGATCTAGGCAGCAGCAAGTCGAGGACACCTGGCCTCCCTAGGACCAGCTTAGCAGGACTGTGCTAATCCTGATCTCCTGCCTGCCAAGGGGAACAGCAGAGTCCCCTGCAAACACCCTCCCCTACTTACTGTACCTATTGTCAGTGGGAGACAGATGCCTCGAAGGGGCACAAAGGAGAACAGGCTGGCTCATCAACACCAGCTCGACACTCACATTGCCAAGCTGCCCTCCAGACTGGCCTGGGGTAGGTGCCACAGCCACACAGCCACTTGCATCATGAAACCAAACAGCCTCCTTGGTGCCACTCAGCCCTGGTCATTCAGGAATGAGTCACAGCTGTGGCCATGGCTTTCCCCTGTTCCAGAGAGTCCCAGCATACACATTTGTCACTTATACACATTTGTCACTTGCTGACCATACGCTCAAAGATTTTCTCTTTTTCCTGGTTTCTTTGGTTGTTTTTTTTTAACAAGATAGTGAAGCTTATGTTGTATCTTATGTTGATTAGCTAACATCTTCCTGGTGCCTGTGGGAATTACTATATCCAATGCTTTTAGAGAAGGTATTTATACCGCTTTTACCTGCCACTCTCCATATCGATCAATTGCTGCTTTCAGGAATTTATTTCTACCATATTACAAAGATCACCTTACTTCAAATCCACTCTGTCTCCTGGATACGTGTTAGCAGAAGAAGTATGGCTTGTGTTGCATTTTCTTAGACTACTATTCTATATTAAAAGAAGATTAATTATAATGACTTCGCTTAAAATGTCATGGTGCAGTGAGATGACTTTCAGTTCCCCTAATTTAAGGTACTTAAGGCTACTCCTCCTGTTGTGTCCTGTGTTTGCATTATTTATATATATTTTTTTTCCAGTAATTTTTCCTTCTGGTGAAGTCTGCTGGATAACAGCCCTGGAGCCTGCAGGCTCACATCTGCAACCAGCTCTCCCTCACCAGTACTCTGAGTGTCCCCTGGGAAGGGTGACTGCCAAAGGAGCAGCCTCTGGGAGGAAAGCAAGGTGCTTTCTCCAGGTCCAGGACTGCCCCACCCCTGCCAGGCTTTGGCAGAGACACATAGGAAGCTCAACACAGGGAGAGAAATTCAAACTGAGCCCTCTGCCAGGTAAAACGTTATAAAGAACAAATAATAAACAGTCTGCTCTCAAATATAAGGAAGTGAAGAATGCTTGTTTATAATCTCGTTTGGTACAGAAATGATATAATATATAGTGTTATACTGCATGATATATAGTATATTTCAATGGGGTTTCAGTGTCTGGAAACAAAACTTCAAAATAACTGTTTTCCAGCACTTTATGATGAGGTACATTCTTTCCTTACAAGGTCCTCAGACGTAAAATCCAAATACTGGATCAAAAATTATGGTGACTTTAATTCAAACCTTCTGCTTCTCAGTGCATGCTCACACTGAAATTTATAAACTTCAGCTCATCCTTATTTACCAAATGATAAAAATCTGAAAGTCACCTAAGCACAGTCATTATTGCTTGGCTGCTTGCTGTTTTAGACAGAAATCTGTTCAGAAGGGAAGACTTGGGCATTGCAGTCACACTAGCAGGAGATATTTGTCCATGGTGAAGACCTCCCTGAAGACAACAGCAATACATCATTGGTAAATTTAATCTATTGCATCACTAGTTTGACACTCCCAGCAGTCACTTGCAGAGAGTTCCCAGGGACTTGGCACAGACCCAACTCATCTCCTGCCTATATCCATGGTAGCCTGCCAATCAAGGATGAAGCGGGAAGGAAAGCTTTGGAAATTACCACCACATAAATGGAAAACAATGGAAAATTCCTACTCTGGGTTAATTTCAGAAATTGTCCAAGAATCTAGTGTCAGCAAGCTTTCAACTTGATGATGAATTGGGCAAAAAAAAAAAAAAGCAAAGTTAAAAAAAAAATTCTAGCTGATAGAAAGATATATTTACATAGATATATATTAAAATTCATGGAGATATAGTAGTTTCCAAGTCAGTTACTGCCAATAAAGCAAGTGCTGTTGACTGCAGAGTATCCAGGGTATGTCATTTGTTTATATTAATGAAGAAAAAAAATCCAACAAATTGGGAGCATGGTGCAGAGAGAAACTTCCTGGGTCATAAAGTCCAGACTACGAGTATCCCAGGCACCACATAATTGACTCCTTTTCATCTGAGTTATCTCTGGTGTCCTAGATTGATGTGGAAAGAATGTAAAACAGGAGATACTAGCAATCAGAAAGTAAAAAATGACTGTATCATAAACAAAGCCACACCAGCACTGAGAGCAGCCACAAACACAACAATGTGTAAGGCTCAGACAGGTAAGGCAGACTAAAGTGCAGTGAAAAGTCTGATTGATTTTTGAAGAAATGTGTTGTGGTCTCAACACATCTGTACCACAGAAGGGCAGAAGGGTTCCTGGGCAGGGCACTGAAGGAGGGACCATGCATGGGGGGTGTTTGGTGCCTCACTCCCCCTGTGCTCTGGGGTTTCTTCCACTCCCACCTGATGGAGTGGGAACACTCTCCACTCGCAGAGTTTCAGCCCATAGTGATGAAATGCTCAGCTCAATATAACCCGAGGTTGTCAGGGGTGGAACACAGCTGTGTCCTGCAGGCATAAACCACCTGTTTGGCAAAAGATGTTCAGACCTGCTGATTCACTGCTTTTAACAAGTGGTTTACCATCACTGTAGCAGGCATCAGCATCCATCCTCTCTTCCCTGTCCTGCAGAGTCCACTAAGCTGCAGGGTTGTATTTCTAATCAGTCTTCTTGCCTCCATCACCTTTAATCACCTCTAATTCACCTCTGTGAAAACTGAGATTTGGGAGCTCAGTTCTCCTTGGGTAGGGGTGGAAATTGAAGTCTTTATCTTTTGTCAAATTGAAGCCTCATGTCTTTTACAGGAAGGAAAGGAAAGGGGAAAACAATAGCAAACTACTTGAGGCAGAGGGAATTGATTGCAACCAGCCATATGTAATTGCATTGTGGAGGACATTTAATATTTCAGCTTGATCTTTGCTGTATCAGGAGAGCAAAGAAAATCAACGTATGAGGAAGAGAGAGGCTGCAATATCTCTTGATTTGAATTGTAAATGTCCACAAGCAAAACCATGAGGTGCTTTCAGACAATCTGTACTGCTGTTGACTGAATGTATGTGACCCAGACTGCAGGGAGAACCAGAAATGCACTGCACCTGCTTGGAGACAACAGTGGCTCTAAGCCATCATAGCAGGTCCTCAGCACAGCAGGTATTGAATCCAATTCTAGTCATGAATTTCTCTTTCCCCTTCACTCCCAGGTAGCTACAAACACACTGGCAAAAGGCTCTCAGACCCCTGCAAGGAGGAAAGAGCTTTGCATCCTACAGTCTTCAATGGCCCTACCCTCAAAGCCAGATCTTATAACTCTGACTGGACCAACTTGTCTGAAGCACTTTGGCCACCTACCACAGAAATGCAGCTCCCTGAGGTGGATGAGAGCTGGCTGGAGCTACAGGTTACATCACAGAGGGAATAATTGCCCCAAGAGCTCCATATGCTCATCCTTTCCCACAGCCCAAAGCTGCCAAACGCCTCTTTGTTTGCCTTGATCACTTCCACGCTCACTCAGCCAACTGCAATCCAGCTATACATATTAATTATTGCAAAAGAGGGGGAGATTTACTCATTGCTCCAGATGATTAATCAGCTAGTCAGGCATAACACCACCCATGCTATTGTAATTGCAGTCAAATAATGTTATATGTACTGCAATCATAGCCATCATCAAACACCATAGGAGCCTGGTAATATAAGCAATGTCATCTGTTCACAGTCTCTACAACCTGAAATTATCTAGAATCTGGAATAAATTCTTAAAGGCAGCTCATGAGATCAAGGTCTTGGTACAGAGCAAGACTAGAAACAGATCAGTGATGGAAGCCAAAACAAGAGAAGTGTTTTGGACAGCATGTGGGGACAAGGATGCTAATCCCTTTTTGCTTTTCCTGACCTGGTGGCACACATGTGCAGGCAGGAGCTGCTCAAGAGGTCAGTGCACTACAAAATGCTGCTGCAAGCACTGCCCCACTCCCTGCTGCTGGCACACAGCCCCAGCCCTGAGCATGCTGCTCATCCCAGGGTGTGAGGGTGGAAGCCACCCCTCACCACCTAAGGGAGAAGAGACAGGCAGGGCCAAGCTCACCAGCATTCCATGCATCCAAAATCTTCTCTCAAGAGCGACCACCACAAAGGTGAACTAGAGAGAGAAGACAGATTTCTTGGCTGATTATTCCCTTAAAATAAACCTCAGTCTTCCTTTTGTTATCTACTCTGGTTTTGAAGCAGCCTGCAAATAGCCAAGACAAGGAATTTGTTTAACAGAATTTACCAGCTTTGCATCCTTATTTATAGCTCTTCCTGGCTGGGTGAATAAGTACCCCAGCCATTAGGTTACCTTCTCAGTAATTCTCCATGCACAATTGGTCCTCTCATCTCACTGACCTTGTCACTGAACTTACTGCAGAAAGTCTCCACTGAATTTCTGTTCATTCATTGTCTTCATTCAGATCTCAAATCAAAACCATAAAAATATGACTATTTAGCCCCCAATCCTATTGCTTAGCAGCCACAATGTGCATTTTTTTCTCTCCGTTCAACATTTCACAAAGTATCAATACTTCCTCCAACTTTCAAAACTAGCAAACTTCTGACAAGGGATCATAGTCTTGGATCCTGAAACTGGGCTGCAGCAAGGAGCAATTTTCACTGCCTATATATTCATATGAGTAGCCAAAGTATGTATTTACTAGAGAATGCAGGTGAGGATGGCCCCAGTCCTGATCTTGCACAAACACAGTGACCAACAGTGCAGTCCCCAAAGCCATTCACACACACACATGGTAGGTAAGGGCGCTGCCAACTATGTCAACCCCTCTCAGATTCCAAAGCTACTTTAAAACACATTGAGTGCTTACATAAATGTCTTGAACTCATCATAAGCTTGGGCCAAGCACTTGACTTCTGTCTCAGCACTCAAAATAGGCTCAACAAAGAGTATTTGGCTATCTGTCAGCCTTGTAGCACTACATCTTGCATCTTAGCACTGAAATGAAAAGACCTGATGATGTAGCCAGAGCCTAGAAGAAAGGATATAATGAAGAAGCAGCATGAGAGCTTACAGTCATCACAGCAAGTGTAAAAAAGTGTCTTCTGTGTTGTTACTTTTTTTTCCAGTACATATTTTGCCCAAGGCTAGTGGTATTCACTTGTTGAGCAGCTTTTTGTTGGTCTGCGGGAAGCTGATCAGTCTTCTCAGTGGGGCAGTTTTAGTTTGGAACAGATAATTTAAGACAAAGCCTTTCAGCCTGTTGTCTGGCTTACAAACAGTGGCTGAGCCTGCTCAAGGCCTGCCTTCCAGTGGAACTGACACAGGGATCTTTTCTCGGCTAAGTAATGAGCTGTATTGATTTTCCTCAAAAAGAAAATTGGACTTTTACAAACAATGCCACAAGCTGCTTGAGTCAGGATGTTGCTGAAGGGATCTTGTGACCACCACATGCTCTTGTGCTTATCATGAAAGAGAAAAAAAAGAACCTCAGTGGGTTTTCTCTGCAAGGGCAGGTTACACAGTCTAAAGCAAATCTCTCTCTTAATACCTTGGACAGGTACCAGACTAACATACCCGGCTGAGGCAATTGACAGTCACTCATTTGAAAAGCATCTGATGAACAACTTTGTGCTTGCTCTTGTGAGTCAAGGCCCAAAGATTGCATCAGGAGGCCACATCTCTCTCCAGCCTTCTCCCAGTCTCCTCCCAATCTCATGGAAACACACCCACTACTGGCTGGACATCTTAGCTGCAAGGAGCACTGGGCCACTCCATTTAGGCTACCTGGTAGATCACTGCTGTTCATCCAGGCAAAATAACTCCAAGTGTTGAGCCCCTGGAAACACCTGTCTTCTCTTCCCAGAGCTGTTGAGCATTTTGGACCCTCTGAGGAAGTCTCATCATGTGGCAAAACACGTGGGATTGTCCTCTTCATTTGCACCAGACTATTCAGATCTGGGCAGCATAAGTTTAATTCTTACCTCCTAAAGCTTAAAATTATTAACTATAATCTCCATTCCAATCTCCAAACCTACAGCATATTCCTGAAGCTGATCTGTGAGGAGGAGAACATTCAGCCAACTTGTAAATGGTCAGTGGAATATGACTCCTGCCCCAGTGCCTCTCCAAAGGTTCTGGTGGCCTGGTACAGAGCACAGAGCTGCACACCCAGCACCTGGCTGTGTTCACAGCTTGCTCAGGCTCACCTGGACACCCCTGTCCCCTCTGACCCTCCCCACTTGCCAGGACAGAACACCCATCTCTCTTGCAGAGGGTGCCACTCTCTGTGCAACCTTCCACCCAAAACTGGGCACCCTGATATGCAAGGATGCAAAGGCAAATCCCCTTCCTCTACTGAAAGGGATCATTGCAGAGCATCTGAAAGAATGAACCATGATGTGACCAGCTGGCCTAATGGGGTCAGGCTGCCCCCAGGAACCAAACCCCAGCAGGGTTTGCACTGTGCCCCAGCCCCCTGGGGCTGCTCACATCAACACCACCAGTGCCACCTCCAGTCCCCAGCTGTGTGCTTGCAGCCCCCCAAGAGGCACCACCAGCACCAAGGCAGGCAGGAAGGCAGTGAGGGTATTCCCTGGACATCCCAATCCCAAGGCTTTGCCATGCAGTGCAGCCTCAGGCATCCACTGCTTCCAATGGCCCCAGAAGGCAGCAGGACACCCACACAAAGCAGGAGGCAGCTTCAGCCTTGCTCTGTTTGTGATGAGGCAACACCCAAGAGCCTGACTGTTAACTGCCATGGCATCCAATTGCTCTTTGCAGCTTGACTCAGAGATCACATGACTTCTAGCTCTGTCTTAAATTATATGCTTTCGGACTCTGAAATTAGGCAGTCTCTCTGAACAGGCACAGACACCTATAGAAATCTACAGAGAAAAAAAAAAACTAATAAAAGTTTGCATAATTAGAAAACTAATTAAAAAAATCAGTAGCAGTAAGCTCAGCAGGGACAAGAAGTGTTAATTTTGTGTTGGTAAATGGCAATTACAAGAAAATGGAAAATACATAATATGTAAATTCAAAGTCACAAAAAAACACAATTAGAAGAAGTAACTGACACGCTTACCTGGGCCAGAAAGGCAATTAAAATCACAAAATAGGCTTTTCTAATATTTTCCATATCAGTCATTTTTATGTATTATTTAGTGCATTATAAAATCTGGATAAATATTTAAATTTCTCCAGTAAACCAATGTCTTATTATTTCAATTTAACACATGAAGGGAAGAAAGCTTTACAAGACCTCTGGCTTATAAAACAAGATGTCTTCTTTCCTAATGGGATAAATAGAGATCATGGCAGTAAGCAAACTAGAAGTAGCTATATGTGACCTAACTTGAAACAGAAGAGCTTTGGTGATGCGTGTAAAGATGAGCACCATGTTGTAGTGATGTGCTCAGGTCCCAGCTGTCTGCCTGACCCAGCTCCTGCATGGTGCATTTCCCCAGGAGCCAGGAGCAATTTGCTGTGCTCAACCCCACTGGCAGAACTTTGAAAGGAGGGGTGGAAAGGCTGAGGTGATCACCAGCTCAGAGCAAGGCATAATAATCTCATTTTCCAAAGATTCCCCATTTACAATCCCTCTACCATTTAATACAGACTGTGTTGTTTTAATGATGAATGAGCTTCTTTTGACCTGGTTTTGGGAAGTAACAGTAGACCTCAAAAGAAAAAAAAAAAAAGGTGATAAATTTTGCTCCCTGCCTTGAAATGAGATGCTGATGTCACCTAACCAGATTCACACGACACCTGCCCTCCTTCCTAAAAATACATTAAAAGCAGCAAAGTGTCTCCTCTCCCCTTGTTATCGTCCCTTCAATAATTCTGCAGAATTAGGCTGAATGCGCTGATTATTTTCCATGTGCATTAATCATGGCTAAATCATGCTAGAGAAGAAAAATGTACAGCCTGCTGTTCCTTCTCAGCATCCTCCTCTCACCCTGCTCTCAGAACAGTCTCAGCCTGGAGGGCATCCTGCCAGTGTGATTAACAGTGTGAAGTGGGGAAAGGAAAGAAATGGGAAGATGAAACAAAAAGACCTTTCCTTAAAACTTAGACATTGCTTTTGGCTTATGAGAGCAGCAAACCCTTGAGAGCATCATGTACCTGCACCCATGAGCTTCCTCAGCCCATGAAATCCAGACATGACGGGCTGCTGTCGTCTTCCACTGTCTCCTTCCAGCCCCTATCCAGAGCCCCACTCCAAGCTTACATATTCTAACATTAGACTCATGAGAAATGCCTACCAAGCTTTTCTCTTTTTCTGCTGTGGTTGTGCTTATTAAAATGTTCAGTAAAGTTTTAATAAATTATGAAGAATTGTGAATGGTCAGCCTATTGAGTTGGATAGAGCCCACCAGGAGCAAAAGTAGAAGGAGAGCATATTATTCCCTCCTTGACCAGATTTCTGTCTCCCAGTGTTGCAGCTCTAGAGTAAGCATTTTCCTAGAGCTGGTCAGGAGGTTCCAGTCACCATGGACCAAGAGAAAGTGAGTGCTCAGGGTGACTCAGCCTTAATGCAGACATTTAAACAGGCTGGGTCTATTAAGTCCTGGACTGGCTGGTCACTGCACTGAGGAAGTTCCTAGACTGTCTTTTGGCAAGCATTGGAAGACACTCACATTCACCTGCATGGGCTGGATTCTGGAGTCAAAGTGAAACTGCATTATCTAATTAGAGCTGTGAATGTCACATTTCAAGCTTGATTTGGCTACTACCTCTCCCTGCAGGGAGGCAGCTTGTGCTACCAAGGAAGGAGAGAAGCATAAGCTCTGATCCTCAGCCTGTAAACTCCTCCAAAGAGGATCCCTGCTGCTGGCTCTCCTCCACAGCAGCTGCTGCTGTGTCAGAAGAATGGGTCCTGCCAGGAAGACTTTTCCATTTTGCTTTTCTTTTGCCAAAATCCTTGAGGGCACTGTCACTTAAAAAAATTGCATCCAAAAGAAAGCAGATCTTAAGTGGAGATGACCTGGCAGAAGGAATGGATGACAAGGCCAGGAAGTGAGCAGTTAGTGCTGGGCTCTTTCCAGAGGCAATGTGGTCATGCCACACATTAATAACTTGTGACAGGCATAAAGATGGGCAAACATCTGCCTACAAAGCCAGCTGCTTCATCCACAGATACAGTCACTGAGAAGCTCAGGAGAAGGTTTAGTCACTGTCTTTGCAGAGCAAGGCTAGAGAGTGGGCATCCAGAATAGGAAAAACCCAGAGTTCAATTATAAAGCCTCCAAAGACTGTTGATGCAGCTGGGGATGGAGAAACACACTCAAATTTCATGTACCATGGCAAAAGGATTAAGGTGCATGTCAGAGCACTTAGTGCACAGTGCTTGAATTTTTCCCAGGCAAGTGCAAAAATGTCTCAGAGAGACAAAAGCAGGGCCTTGCAGAAGGGTTTTTGCTGCAGGATGTTCTTCCTCTGGCCTGGAAATCCAAATCCTCTAAGTCTTTGCACATGAGATTCACATTCTATCTTACAGATGTTTCATGCTTAGAACATAATGTTTTGGGCTGCATCCAAAACACGCTGCAAATTTCGCACTGTGAGGTGGATCAGATAGCAGAAGGCATGGAACACGACCTGAAATTTCAGATTTACAATGTTTTTTTTCTCTGGGAACAGAGACATGCAACAATCTGCTGTGACAGCAGGTGGCTTGAGGAGTATTTACTGAAAGATGGATTTTCCTTCTCATCATGCCCAGAGTAACGCAGTCGGGCAAGACAAAGTGATCACAAAAACTACACACAGTGACAGAACCAAAACATGTCACAAAAAAACAACTTCTGGTGTTGTTTTGGTTTTGAGGGGGGCATCCCAGTTGGGTACTGAAAAGTTCCCAACACTGTCATCAATCATTCAATCAGTTTCAAAACAGCTCACAGAAATATTGCAACTTTGTCCCTGTGGTAGTTCAGGCACAATTTGGGCTGAAGTAGCCCCTCTCTTTAGTGGTGAGGACTTGAAGCCATCCAGCTTTCAGGACATGGGATGTTCCAGCTTGAAGAGTCTATTTAAGTCCCAAGAAGGTTAGTGTGGTTTTGGGCAAGTCATCTTGGAGACAGGGCTACCAAGCAAGGGCAAAGAGGATGAGCTTGCAAGTGGAGAGCTTGGTCACTACCCTCAGCCCAAGGGACTTGATATACAACTGTCTGGTCCTTCCTGTGCCACCTGGCAGCTCTCCTGGCCTTAGGCATCATGCCAAAGGATTTCTCTAATGGGCTAACGAAGTGAGAGCAACTGCAGCCACTATAAACCCCCTGAGGAAGTACAGCTGACACCTACTGACCTTTTCCATTAGATCACCTATTGCTGACTCCTGGTGTGATCTTGGCCTCTCAGTCCCACCATGACATCATCTACATTTTCATACAGACAGAGGCAGATGAATTAAATCCCTTTAAGGAGATCCAAGGGAAAATTTTCCCTCCAGAGACATACTCTGATTCATACTTAGGAAAGGTCTAGTGCTACCCAATACAAATGCTCCATAGGCTGGTGGTCCCAGTGCTTTATCACTGTGTTCTTCACAGACACTGGTCATAAAGGAAACAGGCAGGCCTTTCCCCAGCATATGTTGCAAAGGTCAGGTGAAGCCATCAGGCAGAACTGTGCACTCTGTAGGGTGCATGTCCCTCTACCCCTGCCTGAGGTGGAGTGCTCTGATCAGTACATTTCAAATAAAACACACTCACATTCATCAGCTCCAAAGGTAGAAAAAACTTCTTGTAAGCTTTTCACAGAAGGGCCAGAGGACAGCTGGATCACTGCTTGGAAAGGGCAAAGTTGGAGCAACACTTAATATTAGATCAGTGAGAAGTCTATGAAAACACTCCAAAACTGCTTGTATGCTGTCTGAGTTAATACTGAAGGGTACCCTGAAGGTTTTCAATCATCTGCAAGGTTTTGGCACCAGCACTGATGTTTGCAACCTGAACTCACTGAACACAGTGCTCTCAGCTGTTGGCTGATGAAAAAAATCTGCTTGAGATGGTGAGGCAAAGATGTGCAAAAAAAAGAGAAATCTACCTTGCTGCTTCTACAAGATTCTCAGGAACAGTGCACCAGAGAGGCAAGGACAGCCAAAAAGGGCCTGAAATAGCTGAACAGGAAGACAGCTCTGATGTGGCCTCTCTTGCAAGGACCACTACCTCTTCTACCCCATTCTTTGATATTGCTCCTTCTTCTACTTAGAAAATTAAAACCACCAGAAGTTAACAGTAGGCTACTCCTTTTCTTATGTTAATGCCATTGCTGATGGGAAGCATGGCCATCCACATGCCATTTTCCTGATCCTCAGAAATTCTCACATACACTCAAAAATCTTCCCAGAGCCATGACTGAAGATGGCTGCCAACATGGCAAAGTGTGAACCTGCAATTCAGCAGCCTGTGGGCAAATGCTGCTTGTTCACATCCCCCTTTCCCTCCGAAGCTGTGCTTTGGATTCCACACAGTCTGGTTTCTGCTGTGGCTCTGACAGCCTGCAAGCACATCCCTGCCTCCAATGAGAGGTCTCCATCCCTCCTCCTCCGAAGTGACAGGCTGCATTAGACCGTTCAGAATCACATTTGGTTCTCATTTTTGAACAGACATTCAAGATATTATTTTTAGAAGAAGCTATACTGGTATTTGCAAAAAATAGCCTTCTTTGCTTTTATCCCAAATGGAGGCTTTTCCAAGTTTCTTTTCCTACTTTAGTCATATCTCTAAAGCTGTTTGCATTAAACACTCTAATTCCAGAAGCACATTAATCAGACTCTCTTTGGGCTCCTATTGCATGTGCCTTTCTCTGTGTCACAAGGCAAAAATACAACCAGCTCAGCTATCACATAATTCTCTTCCCCAGCAGAGGAAGCCCCAATTTGAGGGCCATATATGAGTGACAGCAGGTCCATTTAGCATTGGCCTGGTGCCACTGACATCCATGCAGCCTCCCAAGACCTGTGCCCAGCTGTGGGGAGTCAGCCCTCACCAGTCCCTCGCAGTTAAATATGCAGATCAAGAGCCAGGTGCAATTCACCAAAAGGAGAAGAGAGCTGCCAGCAAGGGCTGGCTTTCCCAGGTGCTGACCTGCCTGCCTGGCTGTGGTCCTTTGGGGGCCCTCAGAAATCTGCTCTGGAAATGGTTTTCTCTGCTTGGCTATGATTGCAGCTCTGAGAAAATCTGGCAGGATAAGTGAAAAGACATCCCTGATGGGTATGGGGGTTCTGCTACCTGCTGGCAATGAAGCTCAAGGCAATTCAACAGCACAGAGATAAGCCATAAAAACAAGGACAGGTTTGTTTGGGTTTTCTTCAGCAGATTCCTAGAAAAGGACCTGGACTTAATGAGGTATTGCTGCAGCATCCAGAGGCAAGGCAAGCATGGAGTGGTGGTGTCTGCAAACAGACTGCCAGTCAGCCTGCAGCCACAGGAACAGGAGGGCAGAGTAAAGCTGGAAGCCCCACAGTCTGCCTCCTTCCCCAGGATGCCCCTCGGGTGATGCTGTGAGCATTGGGGATGCACATACCTCAAGCAAGGAACATCATCATGGGCCTCTGTGACCTTGGAATCCAGGCTCCCTTGCTCACCACCAGCAAATTGCAGAGCTGCCTTTCCCAGGCATCATGGACAGCATGGACTCACAAGCCCACCCAAAACAAGGATGCCTTTTCCCAGCAGGAAACCCAAAGGGACCCTGAAGATACCAAAGGACACAGAGAACAATTGCCACCACACCAAACACAAATCCACCATCCCAAACCAATCTCTGAGAACCCCTGTGAGATTAGTAATGGGGTGGGCAAACATGCCCACATAGCATGAGACCCCTCCCAGAGGTCCTCAACATCCCTTACCTCCTGCCAAAAAAGCTGGCCAGGCACTGCTGCACACCAAGCTGAACGAGATCAGCTTTCTGGTCCTGTTAAGCTTCATCAGCTGGCCCATGCTGAATTATTTAAAACCATCTTTTATTAATCTACCACAGCTTTTTTCACTCAACCTCTAGCAAGTCACTTAACCACCCTGAATGGGTTGCACTGGCTTCATCCTCATGCAGTGATGCTGGCAGAGGTGAGAGGGACAAGCCATTGCTCTGCTACTGCTTCTGAAATATTCCAGTAGACCAAAGAGGTCTGTTGGACAAGAGCACTGGATTTACCCTCAGTCTTGATGGGAAGTCTTATCTAAACACACAAGTCCTTTTGCTGGGTTATAACAATACCTTTGTTTAGAAAACTCCTGCTAGGATAGTGCACATACTTTTAAAACAAGTTCAATGTAGCCAAAACCAAGCAAATTCTGGCTACAATACTGCCAGTGCCAACACAGGGGCCAAACACCAGCTTTAGAAATTGAGCACTGAAGGGAATGTATCCCCAGCCCTGCCCTCCCAGTTTCCATCATCACCTGAGCCCTGGGCACATGACAGGGACTGTAGCTCCAAGCCATCATTGGTTGGACCAAACCAAGGGTCATTTTTTCAGTCTCCATG
Source organism: Buphagus erythrorhynchus (assembly GCA_013400855.1). NCBI lineage: Eukaryota > Metazoa > Chordata > Aves > Passeriformes > Sturnidae > Buphagus > Buphagus erythrorhynchus. Next base: position 120,711 of record VZTT01018631.1, on the reverse strand, counting down.
CACTGGCAGGTGGATTTTAACAGTAAGACTATTTCTAGTTAAGCATTCACCACCGAGGCCAAGCAACTGATTTCTGGTCCCACTCCTGCTCTGGTGGGGGATACACAGCACCAGCCTGCACAACTGGTGAGGAATTAGCTGTCCTCCTTCAGGCAAGATGCTCTTTTTCCACATTTTCTTCTTCAGGAACATAATTAATCTGTATGAAGCAATGCTGTTTTCCTCTCGGTTTGTGTCCACTGCCCTGATAAATGAGAAGCACAGGAGAAAACCCTTCCCCATGAGGCCTCTTTCCCCACTGAAGATGAATGTGGCAGGAGAACAGGGTGACAGCCTGCACTGAAGTGGTACCTGAAGTCCCAGCAGGTCATGGCTCAATAACCCCAGAGGAAGGAAGACCACGTTCCCACATGAGCTGCCAAAGACAAGGATCCAAGAGAAATTTAATTCATATCCACAGATGATACTCCCATGTACCTCTGATCTTTGAACACACTCTGACATTTAGAAGATGTTCTAAATTTACTGCCCACATAAACATCCACTGGGTCTGCTATCTGGGGGGAAGAGGGATGTAAATATTTAATTTCAGTCCATTTCATCAAATATTTAATTTATTTAATATTAATTAAATCTTGGTCTGAATAAACAACAGCTAAAACTTCACCTCTCCCTCCAAACATCTGATAACTTGAAGAGGTTAGTCTATGCAATCCCAAGTGAGATGTCAATTAATAAGAGGGGAGGGTCCCAGCTTTATGTGCTCTGTTGCTGGAATTGCTGTGGTGGATTGTTTGCCTCCCATCACATTTCAGGCTGAATCCTTTTGCAGATGGGAGTACAGTAGTATCATCTGGTTTACACCAACCATTTCCACACCCAGCTTCACTGTGTCTCATTTTCCATGGACTTAATTTGTACATCCCCAAGTGTGTGCCCTCATCCCACTCCCAGTCACTGCTACATCCTCAGCAGTGGGAATCCATGAAGCTAAGGGGATGAGAACAGCTATTGGACTTAGGGCAAATAAAACCTGGCCTCTCATGGGTGGACATCACTGGTGTGACTCGTTTCCTAGTCCTTGACCACCCTCCTGACACGGTTGCACATCTCTCACATCACCCAGCAGCATGGTCAGGAACAGGCATTTCTGGGAACAATGAGAAACTGCTACAGTAGGAGCAGATCATCTCCAATGCAAAGGTTTAAGCCACTTAACACTGGGCTTTAAAGGCAGTTGCCACCATTGCATCTGTTGCTGCAACCATCTTATTTCACTACAGAAAACCCTGTTTGGACCAAATCCCATCCATACCAGTCACACCAGCCAGAACACATTCTCTAATTACCCCCCACAGAGCCAACAGTGATGAAAGATTGCCCTGCATCCAGCACTGCTTACCTTGCTCTCCCTGGTGCATGCCCAACTCAGCAGAGCAGCATTTAGCTTTTCTTTTCCTCCCTGCTGCACTGTTTAAAAGCCATCTCACCCAAACACTGACTGGTGTTGATGAAAGCAATTATACTGCTTCTCAAAATGTATCAGATGTATCTTCATTATCCTGAGACAGCCACGCCAAAGGCCCTAGATGGGAAATCTTTCAAAGTAAGCAAGTCAGGTGATTTCATTTAAACTGGACATTTTTACTCTTCTGTCCCCACTAAATTTTGAGGCTGGTTTAAAGCCACAAGCTATTTGTTTTGAAATAAGAAATGCAGAATTACTTTTAACTAACATCTCTGAAGTGTAAGTCTTTGGGTTGTGCTTTCGTTACAGGTCAAACCCTCAACCAAGAGAAAAACAGGAGACTCCACTCCCTTTCCATGTTGGCCATGTGGTTGACTGGGGTCATGCCACTTCTCTGTGTTTTGGGTACTCCCTGGGGAAAAGAAGAGCTCAGTGCCACATTTGGTGTCCCTTGTGGACGTGTGCCCTATCTGGGTAACAGCACAGCAGAGACAATGAGCATGGAGCCGTGTTTTTGCTGCCTAAAGGCTGCCTAAATTTACAGGAACTTCATTCTGGCAAACCCTGCTCAAGGAGCCATTTCAGGTCAAGTATCTGCATCATGGAACCAAGAACAAACTCAGCCTTACAGAGAGGCCTTATCACTAGATTATCCAGGAATTGTGACTGCAGGAATAAGCTGGGAAAGGGGGGTCTCCAGCAGGGTATAAATCAGCATCCCAGCAGCCAAGCTGACAGGTCTGCCACACTCAGAGTCCAACCCTACATGGTTTGGTCTGTAAGAGGAATAGTTTGTCTGGATTCTTCTAGTGCCAAAAGTTATCCTGGTAGCAAAAGACCAGAATTCAGCTTTTCACTCATCAAAAAAAGTTCAGTCAGTTCAGAAAAGAAGTTTGGGTGCAGTGTTCTAAATATGTATCTATACATTTATTTCTTTTTTTACTCGGGGAATCTTTCAGTAACACCTTAAGGTGTCAAAATTAAGATGAATACTTTACAGCAGTGCCACATGCACAGATGAAGAAAAGGCAGCCTTCACCAGAAATTATTTTATCAGAGATGTCCAGTGGTGAGAAGCTTGTTCTTTTCTTCTTTTCTGTGGAGAGCAATTGAAAAACAAGAAAAAAGGCCATAAAATCATGGTCCAGCAAAACACAACTGTTTCAAACAGCAACAGAGCAGTCTATTCCTCCATGTAGCAGCTGACTTAAAGCAAATGTTTCTCATGTTTGAGAGTGAACCCTGCAGCAGGTCACAGAGTTCTGGAGGACCTCAAGGCTGCTCCTGCAAATGCAATATCCAGGGCTGTGCCCAAACCAATTTGGGCCAAAGGCTGCAGGCACTGCACGCAGGAGAGCAGGGATGCTCAGGTCAGCTCATCTCACCTCCTGATAAAACCCATTCACACCATTACTCTTACACAGACCCAAGTGCTGGTTTTTGACTCAAACATGCTTTTGAAAGCCATCCAGACCTCTTGCTGCAGAGCATTGCTGACAGGAAACACATGTCAGTGGAATTTCTCCACTAGTGCAAAAGGCACTGCTGACCCCAGGAAATCCCAGAGCACCTAATGACTCCCAAGCCTCCTGGGAAGGGTCCTTGCTCTTCACTATTCCCTCAAATCTGCTACAAGCCACTCTCAGAGCCACAGAAACAAAGCAGGACCTTGGATCCAAGGCAGCACAGATGCTCTCTCTGAATTGGCCAACATGGAATTGATGATCACACTAACAGACTAAACTAGATCCAGCTTAAGCAGTTTTAAACTAGTTTAAGCTAACAAGTTTATACCTTTGTTGATGAAACCTGTGCTCAGGTGAGGGCACTGTCTTCCTGTTCCCTTTTATGGTCTATCCTCATGTGTCTCTGTTGGATTTGGGTGCCAAGACCCACCTCACACTGCCATACTCCTGGATGTGAGATGATGTCCTCAATATTTGTGATCCTCCTTGGGAAATGAACTCATTTCCCTGTTCTCCTAGGGGACAACTGAAATGGCCAATAAGATCTCCCAAGATGGAAGGATGTTGAATGACCAGCTCAAACATCAGTATCTCCATTCAACACCTCTCAACAACCCCTGCTCCACAACAGCAGGCCTCCTCCTCCTCCTCCTCCTCTGCTTGCATGACACCTCCCTCCTGGGACTAGCCATGGTCTGACACAAAAAAGACATGGATATTTGTGCCCTCTACAGCCCTGTTCATCAACCCCTCTGCACAGCTTTGAGGATATTTGGGAGCAGGCCTCCTCCTCCCTGCACTATGCACTGTGCCTTCCTGCACTGTGACCCCCAGATGGAATTTCACCTGGACTTCCCAGGGCTCAGACCATGGCACTTTCTGTTCCCAGAGGGGTTGGGATCTGGTCCTGAGCATTTGTGAGCTGAGTGAGTACCAGTGGCTACTGCAAGGGTTGGGCTGATGCAAATTCTCTCTTCACTCCACTTCTACAGCTTGAGATAAGGCACAGAAATCACAGCTACTACAAACATTTCACAGAGATGTTCCTATAAACCAGCTGCAAAGAGCAGTTCATATCAGAGATGATGAGAGCTGCAAGTGGAGCTGCCTGCCAGGACACTGGCTGTAATAAAGGAGCAATCTCAACAGACTTTGAACTTTTCCAAAGAACAGAGAACGTTAAGAAATAAGACAAAGAGCTTCAACTGGTGAAAGCTGCACAGGCAGCAAGGCTGCCACCCAATCCAGAGGGAACCTTCCTCTGGGCAAGTGGATGCAGGGTGGGACTGGGGGTACTTTCAGCACAGGAAGGCTGATGGACATTGTCTGAAATCCTCCAAGGCTCCTCTGGGTCTGGGAAACTCATTTTGTGTGAGCAGAGTGACTCAGGCCAAGTCCCTCCCTCACTGGAAAGAGGCCCCCCTATGTGACCAGATCCTTGGCCCCCTGAGAACATGGACCAAAACCCCATGGAAAAAAATGAATACATCAGTAGTTCTGAGGGGATCAGGGACAAGCCCTGGGCAGGCAGCCACAGCTCTCTGCAATGGCAACCCTGCTGCTCATTGTAGCTCTTCCCAGAAGCATTTTAGGACATTTGCTCCACCAGACCAACTCACCTGAGCCCGTCCTGCACATCCCTTGTCTGGCTCAGTTGTGCCCTCCATAGGAATCCCCACACAAGGGGTGGCAGGCAGGGTAATCCCATAGAGGAAAGTGGTGCAGAAACATCTCCCTGGGGACAGCTGGCAGTGCCACCTCTGCCTGGTGTTTGCTGTGCCAGCCTGGCTGGCTCCCACTCGGCTGGGGAGACAGGTCCCTCTCCCTCCCCTCACACCATTAACCTTTCAGCCCCAAAATAAAAGGTTATAAAAAACAATCAAAGTTCATTACATATTCCTTAATGCATCATTTGCAAGGGAATGACCTGGAAGGGAATGATGAGGAGGGAGTCAGGAGGGGGAAGGGGAAGAGCCTCAATCTCCCAGCCCCAGACCCACCAAAATACTGTATCCTGTCCACGCTAGAGATTTGGCAGGAAGGACAACTGACAGAGGGGTGGAGCAAGTGCAGTCAATGGCTCTGGATCACCTCTTGTCCCAGGAACTGACCCAGAGTCTCCCACGGGATCTGCTTTCTAAAACCCTCCAAGGCCATCAGGCTCAGCCAAGACCAGAGTGGAAGCAGGACACTCTACCCAAACCAAGTTCCCCTGGCCTGAAAAAGCCACCACGATGTTCATTCCTCTCTGGGCCACCATCAGGTGCCCTACACCCAGCAGTGATGCTGCCTGCACACCCTGGCCCCCTAATGCCTTGCCAAGCACCTCCAACTGCAAACCAGGGCATTGGCAGGGTGGGACCACTGGACCAGCAGCTCCCACACAGGGCTCTGGTCATTTATTTTCTCATCAGAAGCCGTTCCACATTCAGTGGGAGAACGTTCCCCCATCACCTCCTTCAGGGAGGGTCTTGGCAGCACTGGTGGAAGGGCAAGCAAGCTCTATCTCCTGGGGGCTGCAAACAAAGGCCCACTCAGGTGGACACTCCTGCATATATCACAAAGTGTTGCCTCCCAGCCTAATTGTTTCTAATCGCATTTGCAAACTGATTATTAAAAACCCTCACAACAGCTGCAAAGGCCACGCCAGGCAGGCGTCCCCAGCAGTAGTGCCAGGCTGCACTCCAGGGTGCAGATCACACCCTCAAACCCTACACTCTTCTCTTTAACAAACACTTTAATGCTCTTACTGTGGCACAAAGAGTGGGGGTGGAAATACCCAAGAAATATCAGGGACTCATTTGTTATTATGCCACTGCACAATGAACAGAGCCATTGTTCCTACCTGGGCTAACAATCCCTTTCAGACAACACAAGTGCTTTTCCCAGTGTGTTCTTTAAAAAATGGCAAGACAAAGCTACCTGTGGATCGGTGAACAGTTCAGAAAATAAAATACAATAAAATAAAACAGCTAACATTATTCAGAAGATTTTCACACTTGATCTGTAAACGCTCTTTTATTTAATAAAAATAATCATCCATTATAGCAACTTCTGCTTGTGGTTTGGTTTTGTTTTTGTTGTTTTTTTTTTTTTTTTTTACATTAAAGCACAGTTTATTTGCTTTCCTCACCTCTTGAGGATTCAGTTCTGAAAATGCAAGTGAATGTAAACACTGCTCTCCAAGTCCCAAGATGCATCCGGGGACACTTGGAGTTAATTAGAAAGTCAAAAGAGAGAGCAAAATCAACAAACACTTCCCAAAAGTAAAAACATATTTTTAAAGTCTCTTGCTGTGTACCATACAACTCCAGAGAAGGCAAATTCATTTATACATTCAACGTATACAAACTTTGTTTTCTCCAAACCCTTTCTGTGACTTGCCAGCATTTGATAAAGCTGTTTTCCTAACATTGCAGATTCATTTATTTATTGTGATAAATCAAAAGCTTTTCCTATAAATGCTCTCCAGAAATTTATTCATGGCACAAGAATGCTAGATTTGTTCTGTCCATTTTTGTTTTGGGTTTGGTTTTTTTTAGCACAAAGAGTTGAAAGCCATTTCAGGAAAGAGTGTAAAAGCAGTATTAACTCTCTCTCCTGTTCCAATCCCACAATATTTACACTTTATTAAAAAAAAAAAAAAAAAAAAAAAAAGGCTTAATTACATTATAAAATAATGGAGAAACTGGAAGTTAAGTTTCCCACTTCAGAGTTTTGCCTTGTATAAGACTGAAAGAGGGATGCTTCCCTATTTCCTAGGAAAGATGAGACTGGCAGGTTAAAAGCTGAACTCTTTCTTAATTGAGAAAGATGAACGGCCACTGTGCACAAACCCCTTCCCCTCTGCAGGAAATCCTGCAGAAGTTAAACTATCACAAATCAGCACAGATGAGATAACATGATATGCAGAGCCCTGCTGTTTGCTGTGAAACATTACCTATTTACAGTTGAGGTGGAGGAAGCAAGTGAGCATCGAACACATTTCAGTGCTGCAGAGTGGTATAATATCAAACAAGATTAACTCGTGGGGAGCTTGGCAGGGTCCCAAGGCTCACGTTGCAAGGGAGACAGTCTCTGTTGCCTGGGACATCCCTGCCTGCACAGCAAAGCCACCGCTCTGTCGGGCTCTGCTCTCATGAGTAACGAGATGGCAGTTGCCATCTCAGCTGTGTTGTGTCACAGGCAACACAGAAATTAAACAGAAACAGGTATGACATAAAAAAATAGCAACAAAAATAGCCAGTCTGGTGAGGTCTGTGATCGTAAGCTTGATAGCCAAAACAACAACAACAACAACAAAAAATAAATTTACAGGAATTTGGGAATTTTGGTGATATAATCAAACTGTCAGGTAGGGGGATGACTCTAGTTGTTCAGTGGTTTTGAGTGAAGGGCTTTGCAGGGGGTTGGAAAAGAAAGACTTTTAAGGTATCAAAGATAATTAAAGCATTCACAGTTTCAAAGCTGCTTGCCTTACAAAAATTAAGCATTCAAATTCAAGAATACAATACTGTATTTTACAAGGGGATCAAAATTCACTACATATACAACGGGGGGAAAAAAGACACGACAAAATAAAAAAGCCAACACCTCTGGTGTGGCATACTCCCTCTTTGTTGCTCATCTCGCAGAGCTGCATGATGTTTGCCTTTAAAGAGTCAAACTGAGCAGTCATGAGGATATCCACTGAGAGATTCTGGCAAAAGGAAAAAAAAACCCTAACAAAATAAACCAAGCAAGTCAAAGGCCATCCTCCCCTGGCAAGCCGAATACCACGGCTCGGACCTCCACTTGCCTGCTGCTCCTCTCTGCTGCTGCCCGGTGCTCCCACAGGCTCATCTCAGGTTTTAAAGGCTTCCTGCTCATGAGCTGAAGGAAACCATCCCACACAAGCACAGCCAGAGAGAGACTCACTTTACACTCCTACAAAGTCTTGATTAGTCCTGCCAGTAGCACAGGGTCCTTCAAACACTCCTTTTCCTCTCTATCCTGCAGAGGATCCTTTTGAAGGCCCGTCTGAAGTCATGGTTGAAAATGGTATAGATGACAGGGTTCAAGGAGCTATTGCAGTAACCGAACCAGAAGAAGAACTTGAAGAGGGTGTCGGGCACAGAGCAGCTCTCACAGACGGCCATCAGCGTGTAGGTGAAGAAGAAGGGGAACCAGCAGATGACAAAGACCCCGATCACCACGGCAAGCACAAAGGTGAAGCGCTTCTCCCGGTTCTGCCTGCCTCTCCAGCGGGACCCTTTGGTGTTCCTCTCCTCCTCTGTCTTCCTGGGCAAACTGTCCCCGGGCTTAATTTGGCTCAGCTTAGTCTTGGTCTTTCCTCTCGATGGTCTCTCTGACTTCTTACACTGGTTGTTCTCCTGGTGCTCGGAGGAAGAGGTCTCCTCCATGTCTATGCCATTGACCTCTCCCTCTTGCCCACCACTGCCTCCTGCTGCCTTCTCCCCGTTGAGCTGTGCTGTGGCTGGCAGGTCCTCCTTGTCAGTCAAGCCATTCTGCTTCTTCTCGGGGCGCTCTGCCCGCTTGTTCGGCGGGACCCTTGTTCTCCTCTTGGCTATCTGGTAGATGCGCATGTAGACCAGGATCATGATGAGGCAGGGGGCAAAGAAGGAGCCGATGCTAGAAGAGATGATGTACCACTTCTCATCATTGATCTTGCACCCTGCCACCCCCTGGTCAGCCTGCTGCCCGCTCTTCTTCTCGATGGAGATGAGTGGTGGGAAGGAGATGACAGCTGAGATGACCCAGACGATGAAGATGATGCATTTGATGCGTCGTGGGGTACGCTTGAGGTTGTACTCGATGGCTTGTGTGATGGACCAGTACCGGTCCAGGCTGATGGCACAGAGGTGCACAATGGAGGAGGTGCAGAACAGCACATCCAAGGCCAGGTAGATCTCACACCAGACTTTACCGAAGTACCAGTACCCCATCACCTCATTTGCCAGCGAGAAGGGGATGACCAGCGTGGCCACCAGGATGTCAGCTGAGGCTAAGGAGACCAGGAAGAGGTTCTGGGGGGCTTTGAGCGCCCGGCTGGTGAAGACAGCGATGATGACCAGGACGTTGCCAAAGACGGTGAAGAGCATGAGCAAGCCGGCCAGGCTGATGAGAGTGATGGTGGTGTGCAGAGGGTACGGCGTGCCCCAGCCCGGCCCGGCCCCGCTGTCGTTGAAGGTCCCATTGGTGCCGGGAGGGGGGTAGCCCTCCTCCTCCTCCAGCTGCCGCTGGTACTCCATGGAGGAGAAGTGTCCCCTCTCCGTGAACGGGCGCTCCAGGTTAAACATCAACCCCGGCTGCGCGGACACCCCCGCCCTTCGCCCCGGCTCCACCCGCGCCGCGCCCGGCTCCGAGCGCGGCTCCTCCGCGTCCTACAGCGCCGGCCGGGGCGGAGCGGAGCGCCGGGGGCC
>VZTT01018631.1:92314-110720 GCA_013400855.1 Buphagus erythrorhynchus | reverse complement strand
ACCACCGCCCGTGTTTGCGCACCGGCTCGCACTGCCCGTGTTTGCACACCCGCTCGCACTGCCCGTATTTGCACACCCGCTCGCACTGCCCGTGTTTGCACACCCGCTCGCACTGCCTGTGTTTGCACACCCGCTCGTTCCCCAGCCCCTCCGCGCACACACCCGCACCCACTGTCACGCTGTCCCCATCCCACGGTCTCGCCCAGCCCGGCTCTCCGTCCCACCCGGAGATAGGAGAGGCTCCGCGGAGCGGGCCCTCGCTGTCCCCGGGGATGGGCGTGCGAGGAGTGACCGCAGGCGACAACCGTGCGGCCGCTGCGCAGCCTCCGCGGGCCGGCCGGGGGTGCGCCCAGCACAGCCGGACCGCGACGGAGGAGATGGTGCCCGGNCCCGCTCGTTCCCCAGCCCCTCCGCGCACACACCCGCACCCACTGTCACGCTGTCCCCATCCCACGGTCTCGCCCAGCCCGGCTCTCCGTCCCACCCGGAGATAGGAGAGGCTCCGCGGAGCGGGCCCTCGCTGTCCCCGGGGATGGGCGTGCGAGGAGTGACCGCAGGCGACAACCGTGCGGCCGCTGCGCAGCCTCCGCGGGCCGGCCGGGGGTGCGCCCAGCACAGCCGGACCGCGAGGGAGTGGAAGCTGCCGGCCCGCTCCGCGTGTGCGCCGGGGAGCGGACGGGCTCCACTCCGGCTGTGCGGCCGTGCTTGCTGGGAGCCCCGGGGGCAGCGCTTTCCCCACGGCCCCGCGTGTCAGCCGGGGAGGGCCGGAGGGACCCCGCGCACGGACGGTCCCCGCGCACGGACGGTCCCCGCGCACGGACGGTCCCCGCGCACGGACGGTCCCGCCGGGCGGGCGCTGCCGGCGGCCCCGGGCAGCGCGGGGGGGCAGTGGCACCTGGTGGCCGCGCTGCCTCACTGCAGCCGCCGGGCCGAGCGGCATCCCTGCTGGAGCATCCCCCCAGTGCAGCATCCCCCCGCTGCAGCATCCCCCCGACGGCCGAGGGGAGGACGGGCTGGCAGAGCAGCGGGGATGGGGCAGCCCCGCACTGCCGCACCGACCCCAGCCCGGCTCAGCCCCGCTGCACGGGCACCCACGGCCGCCCCACGCCACAGCACAGGCTCAGCACACTCGCTCCTGGCCTGGGGTGCCCCACACCTGGAGAGCCTCCCCAACAGCACCGGGGCTGGCATCACCCACCTCTATGGCTGCAGCAGCAGCAGCAGCGTGGGAGCTCTGTAACAGCAAAAGAACATAGTGACGCTCCAGGTATCCCACCCAGCCCCAGCGCTGCCAGCTCTCAGCACAGATCACTCACCCGCAGAGCACACCGCCTCCAGCCCCGATCCTCTCGCTCACGGCCTCTTTTCCCTCGTTTTCAGATGGTTCTGGTGATGCTCACTTGGTGCTCCAGACTCAGGCTGCTCTCAATCGTCGCGCTGAATGCTCGGACCAATGAACCAATTTCCTCTGCAACAGGAAAGCCTTCAGGGAGGAAGGCCTGTCATCTTTGTCCCTGTGCCACACACCGTGTTATAAGCCAGGCCCAGGAGCAGTGACGCCCAAGAGAGGGAACAGGAATGGGAGAGACAGGGTCTGGGAGCCAGAGAGCACAGCCTCTGGGACTGGCACAGGGCTGAGTGAGGGAAAATGAGGGGGAATCCCATTGTCTGAGCAAGTGAGTGCAGGGCCCACTGCACTGATGTATCTGGGAAAAGGGCAAAATGCAGAGAGTAACTTAAAACCTGTATATTGAACCCAAGATGACTGACATTCCCATAGAAAAGGTCTCTGTCTGACAACAAATGTGACATACAACCGCAGACTTCACTGCAGGGATGAGAGGACTAAGTCACCTAAGTCTATGGCAAGGTGAGAGGTCAAGGATATGCTGGACTTTGTGAACACCTCCTGCCTTCTGCTGTTTGCAGGGGACTGCTGTGCTCTGCAGGGTGCCTTGCTCTGCCTGGCAGAGGGTCTTCCTCAGATAAGGAGTCTTCATCACTCTTGGCAGAAGCCTCCTTGGTCACTGCTTGGGTGGAAGGACCCAGACAGGGAAGGGTGCAGGCTGTGCCCTGCCTGCATGATGAACCCCTTCTGTGATCAGTTCATCTCATTTCTAACAGTTCACCTTCACTAAGGCCACCAGGGACTGTCTGAGATGCTTTGCTCAGAGCTGGGATAGTGCCTTTCTGGAAACACCCTGCCTTCTCCCCATGCTCTCTGCATTGCCCAACACAGACAGAATGCCGATTTAAATGACAAAGTATGACCAGCTGCCTTGATTTTCTGTCTCTTTTTGCAGCTAGACACCCTCAGTCTGCCTGAAGCTAAACATAGCAAACAACCTTGGTCCTGATCCACTGCATGGCAAAAGCAACTTTGATCAGTTCACTTTGCTGGGACAAAGAGCTCGAGGGGAACATGAGGCCAAAGACCTGAAAAAAAGGGTTTGTCCCAGAAACACCATTAGAAAGAGAGCTCTCTGCAAGTGGGGAACAGCTGGGATGGCATTGTGTTCATCTCATAGAGGGAGAAAACCTGCCACATCAAAGGCACTTTCCTCTCATTGCCACCATTGTGTACATGTGACACGTCTGTTGTTTTATGGACACCAGAAGGGCTCAGCGCTGTCTGCAAAGTGACTCAGTAATGCTAAATCTCTGCTTGATTTTCTCTGCAAGTTATCTCATGACTCTGCCCAGTTGTTGAGATGAAGGCTGGTCAGAAATTGCAAGGGCTGACAAGTACCCTGAAGATCTCACATGACAATCCATGGCACACCTTGTCCTACAGGACAGCCGTCTTTATCATTTTTGATGATAATCTGTAATATTCATAAAGCCTTAACTCCCAGATTCCTGGAATTAGGCAAGAAACTTGAATTTTTAGCCCCTGGAAGACTGTAGAGAAAAGTTCCACAGGGACAAAAAACAACTAGCAAAAAACATTTTTATAACAATTCCCTGGCGTTTGCATCCAGACGCTCAATTTTTGCATGCGTGCTGCTGACAGCATTAATATGAGTAATGAGACTCTGCAGATCAAACTCAGTCGACAAGTGCCTGACAAGACAGCCCAGAAAACAGCTTGTTCTCTGCAGCATCCCACACCAGAGACCTGCAGGAGTCTGCCCTTTCCCCAGAAAGCAGCCTGGTTTCTCAGCAGAGCCCCACGAGGATCGAGCTCCAGACAAGGGGGCTGGCCTGGGTGCACTAATGAGTGAGGCTGAAGGCTGTCAAGCCTCCAGCGATGGCTCCCCCTCCTCCAGCTGCCATCCCGGCAGGGCAGCAGTGCCCTTTCCGAGGCACAAGTTCGCATTCAGCTCGCGTGCCTCGAGCGCAGCCCCCGCAAACAAACTGACCTTTACGGCTGCTTTCGGGTCATTAATTAGGCATGCTGCCTCCATGTTTATACATCTCTTCCACTCCTCGACTCCAGCATCGCTTCCAGCATCGTCTCCATTGCAGGGAACCGGGACCACCCTCCCCTGGTGCCTCTCGAGGAGAAGGAGCTGAGAAGTGTTCATGTGGTCTCGGAGTTGCTCACAGCACGAAGCAAACCACATATGGAGAGAGAATCTCTGGAAAGAATAGTTATGGTAATAAGACTGCAAAATGTGTGTTTTGAGCAAGCAGCCCCAGGAATTGTTTATTTCCAGAGGAGCAGTGAGATTCTGGCAGGGGAAAATTTTAAAGATATCAGTGAAGTACCAAGGCTTGCTTTTTAGACAGTCTGGTTCAGGCCTAAGAAACTGGACAAACCTAAGGCTATGTCAAGGCACGGCAGCACAGACTCCTGGGGGGACCACATGAAAGGGGCAACCATTGGAACAAGGTGCAGAAAATATCGCTCAGCAGAAAAGCTTTCGAGAGCAACTTGACACAAGCATAAAAGAGGGAAGCCTTGTAGCCGTGGGTGCCGTGCACCTGGAGGTAAACAGCAGTCACAGTTTGCTTTGCATGAGGTCTGTGATTTGCACTGATCTCAATATTTGCATATCCATGGCAGGAAGCCCTTGTTGTAGCTGTGTATTTTGATCATGTTACTGGGCTTATCAAAGTAGGGTGCCTTTCAGGAGGATTTGCCTTACTAACTGTTCAGTTACCCTTGGGAGTAAGACACTGAAATCCCATGGCTTGTAACACCCTGTGGACTAATGACTGAGCAGCCCTTCACAGTAGCTTCAATTTGGTCAGTTTTCCTGCAGGCACAGGACAAGCTAGCAGAGATGCACCCAAGTCACACAAAAAAATAGTTTTCCCTTTTACTGTGTTAACCCCAGTAGGACAAACAGCATAGGAGCTATCAGGGAAGAGGCACAGACCTTCTGCAGGCAAACTTGGCTTTGCTGAGTTTATGATTTCACTGGGTTTATGCAAAGTAATGCAGCAAGTACACCATCATTTCCAGGCAGATGTTTCAAATGTTGTGATTCCTATTTTCCTTCTATTTCTAAATTAAATTCAAAAACTGTCTAGTGTGGCCACCCCTCCAGCTGCTTTGAGACCCCAGGCACTTTTCCTCCTACACACATTCAGACCCACAGCCCTTCCATTCCCCAGCCCTGCTGCACATGAGAGTTTGGGGTTTGCTCTTTTCACAGATCTCACAGCAATAGCTCCTGCAGAGCCAGGCATGTTTTTCAACAGAGTTTTTCTGAACTCAGCTGCTGGATGTACTTTTCCAAGTTTTTTTGAATAAACCAGTAGGAAAGGGATAGCTGCAGCAGTGGTCTGTGCTAGCACCTAATCCCCTTGTGAGCAGGGATGCTGCCATGGTATCAGATGTTCAGAGGGGAAGGAAAAGAGACACACTGAATATTACCTACAGTGGCAGTTCTTCACTTCCCCCATCTGCAGACAGCTGGCTCAAAACAGCACAAGATGGATGCTGTGTGACCACCTGCTCCTCAGGTGGTTTTTTTGCAAACAACTTGAAAGCTCTGCTTGCGTCTCCTCTGCTCTTCGGGTTGCCTGCCCTGTTCAGCAGGATTTTCACTACCAGATTTGATTACACAGCCCTAAACCAAGAGCCAAGAGAAACATTTCCATGCTACAGATTATAGTGTGGCAGAGTCAGGGGTGAGGCTGACATGGGGATTGTGCTCATGCAAGCCTCTGGTTTATTTGTTCAGTATTTTCCCTCTTGCTTCTGCCTGGTGTCACGGTGGCCTCTGGAACATAAAAAGCTCGTTTCAGCACTGCAGGAGGAGTGATGCATAAGAAATCTCCCTGGCTGTCTGCATGTAACTGGCTTGTGCCCCTCAGGCACTTCAGTACCTATGGGAGAAGGGAGAGTGAGATGTGCATTTTCTCTCTGCAGCACCCACAGATTCACTCACACACGCACACACGTATCTCCGTGCCAAGCACAAGGTGAGTGTGTTTTGATGAAATGTTGTTTTCTTTATTCAGTTCCCTGTTTGGGACTTCTCCTTCCTCACTGCATCCTGCAACATGGCCAGAACTAAACACCAGGGGGCCATCCCTCAGTGCTGGGGAACAACTCCATTCCCCTCCTCAGGCTCCCAAGCGCGCCAGCTCACAAGATAGATCCCACTGAAATTAGCCAAGAACAGTGGAAACATAGTAAAAAATAAACCAAACCGTCTCTGGACCATTCCTAATATACTACAGGGACCTTCCATACTGCTCACTATCCCACTTAGGGGACTGAGTCATTGCCTCTCATAAAACCCTGTACCAGACTACAATAGGCTTTTCTGTACCTAAGGACCATATAGCCAAAACACAGTGAGAACACAGCCAAATCCTTCCAGACCTAGGGTAGGTGATACTCCCAACCTCTGGCCCCACTCCTGCCTGGAGGTTGCCCACACACAGCCTTGCTCCTGTGGGCATTCCTTGATCTGCTCCTGTGCAAAAACTCCACTCAGCAGCAATGCCTAGCAAGAAATAACCAAGCCAGAAGCACTGCCACATTCCTGGTACCAGGGCAAGCAGGTCAGTGTTCCAGCCAGTCACAAAGGAATGGCTTTCCAAGCCTGCACTGCAATAGCTCGCCCCTAGAGGTGGTAGATGCCCCATTGCTGAAAGTGTTCATGGTCAGGTTGGTTGGGGCACTGAGCAACCTGATCTAGCTGAAGATGTCCCTGCTCATTGCAGGGGAGTTGGATTGGACTATATGACTTTTAAAATGCCTTCCAACCCAAACTATTCTATAACTCTATGAAAAGCAGGTCATCCTGGTCATGCAGAGTGGTACCCAGGCCAGTATTCAGAGAGCAGAAAAGGTTGGGCACCTTATAACCTTCCCTAAATAAAAGCAATAAAGTTTCTGCAGCTCAACAAGTTCCCCTTCATAAGCAGAGTCAGCCTATGTTTAAGACAAAATTGAAACCGTGTCCCTATAAGGCATTTAATTTCCCAGCTGGGAGATGCTGACATTCAGTTACTCAGCTGAGGAGTAACTCATTCCTTCAAGTTCCACTCCCCAATGCCCACACATGTGCACCTGCCCTTGCCCTCCCCATTCTCCACCATATACTTCTCCACCTCTGGGGCAGGGACTGCCATCATCAACATTCACTCGATCCCTCTTGTGAAGGCAGGGGTGCCCCAGGTGAGCTGTAACTCTCCAGTCCATCACCCATCCCCAGCAAACTCCTCCAGCACAGCCAGAGCAAAGCTTCCAGTGAAGCAAACAGCTCTGAAAAGAGATGGCACAGCAGAGAGCAGCCACGCAGTGATTGCAATTCCCACCTGCCAAGGTATGGGTCTCACAGCAGGCTCAGGTCCTCATGGGAAAGGGGAAGCAGATCATACACCCTCTTCAAAAACCAGAGCAAAGTAAATTGCTACAGCAGGAGACAGCTTTCTGTACATCCCTGCATCAGGCAGGTTTGCCATCTGTGTCTAACACAGTTTGCCATGGCTACATCAATGCAGGGTGGCAGCGGCAATTCTTGAAGGCTGAGCTGTAGAAAATGTCCAGGGAATAATTGCCTGAAATTGCTGGGTTCCCAGAAAGCAGAGCACGTCAGCATGGTTTCACAGGGAGGTAGGCTGGAGAACACAGCGAGACTTCTGTGTTTTCCCTTATTCCTTACTTCACCATCTAGTGGCAAAATCAAATAACACTGAGGAGCCATCCAGGAACTGCAGCAGCTCTGGAAGGAGACTGTGCTTTGCACAGTCCTCATGCTTAGATCAGCTGCCTCAGCTGGGGACACAGAGGAGGACACAGGCAGCATCCAGAGCCCTGCAAGTCTCCCAGTCCTGAATCATGGCCCTGTATAAACACTTCTCTGCATAGGCTGACTCCCCTCCCAGATGGATCACCGCCCACCCTGTCCCGCTGTGTCCCCACTGTCCCCATGCCAGCTGCAGCCCACAGGCTCCTGTAATTCCTCCCCCAGGCAGCAGTTCTTCCGCCCTGCTCCTGCCCCAGCCTCTCCTCAGAATGGCCTCATCTCCCAAGGGACAGTAAGCATAGACAGCAGGGCAAACCCAGGTCTGCTGGCAATCAAACCCAGCACAGGCTGAGCCAAGCCCCCAGCAAAAGATGTCATGGTGAGCAGAGCTCTTCCAAGTTGAGACTTTTCCTTCCCCACCTCAGCTGAATTGTTAACCAGGGGTGCAGTGAGTAGAGGGAAAAAGGTGGAAAGGGACACATACCTCCAAGGAAAAACCTTCACTGTGGACTCAGCTGGGTGTTACAAGTACCTGGGCTGCTGGGAAGAGCTTGCCATCAGCTTTCCAGAGCTGTTTTCTCCCTGTGCTGCCCCTTTACCATCAGGCCATGCCAAAGGGGAGAGTTCCATCAAGTTCCTTTCCAATCCCAGCCACAATCCACCCACTTGGACATGGCAGGAATGCTTGCACATGATCTGCTCCATGAGAGGGAAGGAGAGGGCACCTGCCTCTGCAGGGAGACCACCCAGAATGTGGAGGTCACAGCAGGTTTGGCCCCCAGCACAGGGCCAAGTGCTGCCCCACATTTGAACTCCAGCTGGTCCATGATCCAACTCCTTCCTGGCCTGTGTGGTGGTAGCCAGGCAAGCCAAAACCAGAGTGAAACCATCTTCATCTGGTGGGCAAAGGATGAAGGGTTCTTCTCTCCAGGGCCAGAGTTTCCATCCTCACAGTGGTTTGCAGGTTCTGCATCCATCATCATTACTGGACTCATTCCCACACTGCCTACAAGGCAATTACCCCTGTGCAGATTGCACAGGGATGTTGCAGATTGCAAGCCACAATCACAGGGATATGGCAGATTGCAAGACACAGTCACAGTGATATTGCATAGGGATATTGCAGACAGCAAGGTACAACTTGTTTTTTTCCCTGAAAGGCTCAAATTAAGTTTAAACACCAGCTTTTGATGTATTTGCTTATTCAGCACTGTCAGTTGCTTTTCAGCAATACAAACTGGCTCTCTCCCCAGGAAACATTTATCCTATCCGGGAGTCAAGGGTGGTAATGTGTAATGAGGACAAAGCACTTAGAGAAGGCAGGCTGAGTGAAGCACTATATCTCCACTTGCACTTTTTCAACTCAGATTTTCCTTTTCCCTGGAAACATCCTAGGTACCAAGGGAAATTCCTGCCATACAAAATTCAAGAGCAAAATAATCCATGTCATTCCCTGAAGTGGAACAGAAAACTGAGCACATGTCAGTAAGCATTAATCTCTGCTGCTTCAAACTCTTTTTTGTTTTTCCTCGAGAAGTCATTTTCAACCTTGAACTGAACAGCAGATTCTTCTGCCACAGCTTTGTCTTTGGACTCTGATGAAGGATACAGCAGGTCAGTGCTCCCATCAACACAGAATACCATCCCTATTTTCACAAGGCTTCATGTCTTTAACACCCTCTTCCACTCCAAGAAAAACCGATGGGAGCTATAGCTGAGGGAAGGGAAAGGAGCAATCCCTGCTATTCCATGTATATTCTGCTGTTCAGCTTATCAGACCCAGTGAAACACAAGGGCAGAAGGAGGAGCAAGAGGCAAAGCAATCCATGAGAAACACTGGAGCTCCCCAGACAGGGAGAACTGAACCCATCCTGAACTCTTTCTTTCCACTTGTTGAGGCCAAGCCATTTGCTGGGCAACAATCACAAAGTGGAAATTGCCATACAGCATCCAAGCATTCCCAGAGGCATAGAACCAGTGCCCTCAGACACGCACAGGAAAACAGCACCACTGAAAACCCAGCACCCTTTCATTCTAGCTAGGCAAAAAATAGCCCCCAAATCTTCAGAAAGGCAGCTCACTGCTACTGCAACTGGCTTTAACTGAAAGCACTCAAAACCATTTTGTAGAGCAGCCCTTCTGATCTACCCACCTAGCCACGAGGCTCACGTGCTTCCCTAAGCACTGGGACACCTTGCCAGGCCAGCAAAGTCCTCTGGAGCTGAAATCACTGAAGATCACAATTGATTCCTCACTACAATCCAATATCAGTTTTCCTTAAGCAGAGCAAAAGACAAAAATGGTAAAAAGCAGTTGTGGCAAAGTTAACAAATATCTTTTAAAAATGTAAATTTTTAAACATTTCTGGGGAATGTTTGTATGAAATGAGAATGTCATTTTCTTATTAATACTTCATGAACAGTTTAACTGTGGGAGCATGTGGGTTTTCCTAAAGCAGAAGTGATGAGTATTATTAAGAATTACACATATTTCAGAACTCTTTACCGGACTGTTTAGCATTTTGTGTCACTTCAAAAATTGAATCATCCATCCTTATTCCTAAATGGTTTGGAGCACAGATTGGCCATAGATTTGCCATTTAATCAAAATTCATTCCTTTCTGAGTCTTGACATGTACCCCAAGCCAAATCTTTTATCTGGCAGGTACTCAGACATCCATCCCTTTACAGGGACTCTGAGACACAATGTAAAAACCTGGCTGTGTCCAAGGAGCCAACAGAGAAGCTGTACAGCAATGCACAGCTGTGCCATGTGCAGCTGATCCATCTTTTTTATTTTCCTCTCCCAGCCATCTGTTCCCAAATCCTGTTTTTCTCTTGGTGTTTCCATTCTGCAATAGAACTGGAGAAAAGGGGCTCATAACCAATACAAAGCAAGTTCAGAGGAATTGGCTGCACCAACAGGCATATGGGGAAGAAGTCACTTGTCCTACACCATCTTTTTGCTCTCCCTGCCTTCCTCCACTTACTTCAGCCCAGCAGTGTGGGAGGCATGGGGGTGAGATACCTGGCTGCTGGCAAAAGAGTGAAATCTGAAGTCAGAGAGTTGGCAGGAAGGAGCACAAGTGGAGAGGCTGAGATCAGAGTTGATAGGAGTTGAAGAGCTCACAGGGGAAAAAGAAGCAATGCTAGAGAAGCCCCTCCTTCACATAGGGGATTCTGCTACTTCCAGATACAGTTCTGTTTTAAAGTGACATCAACCCTCTCAAATTTCAAAAGCTTCTTCAGAAAGAGCAGTGGCCTGGCCTCGGGACCATCCATCTGGTGGAGCCACAGATCCAAGAATCTTGGCTGTGCTGTCCTGCCTGCCTGACTGTGCCTGGAGCTGAAGCCTGAGCTACCAAAAGCATCAATCAGGAGTGGCTGGCAGGCTACCACCCGCTCTCCACTTGGCTCAATTTGCTTTTAGGGAATTGCCTCCAGCGTTTTTCAATCTTTCCAGGCAAACCTCTGACTCCCTGGAGCTGTGGGACTCTCTCCTGGTCCCCCACATCAGAACCACATGGCACTGTCTGATGCAGCTTTTTGTGAGGCTGGAAATGCCTGGCAGGCCTAAAAAGAAGCGCTCGACTTGGAGATGATTAAAAAGCCTGAAATCAGAGTTGCCTCACTGACCAGAAGCTCCATACCTAGTTAAATTTCTTGCCCACTGCTGCTCTGGCAAGAATAGATAATTCTAAGTTAGTTATAACTTCCCACTCAGTTAACATTACTTGGCAAGGACCAAAAAAGATGAAGGGCATCCAAAAACCTTGGGTCATATGGAGAGGAGTTTTACTTCACTGTCTTTACCACGGCTGTTTTCAAACATCATCTTAAGATTTTCAAGGAAAAAAAATGTATTTCCATTAAAACTGACCACATGAAGTTTGGAAATCACTTCAGGGAGTACAGCTGTAATAATGCACGACAAAATTCAAACCAGCTACTACTAGGTCAAGCAAAGCCAAGTACCAAACTACAGCAAATTAAGAATTCGTTATGAGTCTTAACAAAGAAATACATTACTAGTAGAAAGGAAAAAGAGGGTGTTGTGGAAAGAGCTTTTAAAAGGGAACACTTGTCTGCAATTCTGCAGATAGCATCTTATTTGGAGGCAGTGGGGTAGATTGATCTCTGAAGACTCTTAAAAGGTTTTGCAGCAGAAAAAAATAGTTGCAAGGCACATAGTCAGATCATTAACTGTGCAGCCCAGGCTGCCAGCTGCTCACTCAGAAACTCCAGATGGCTCCTCCTCTAAAACATCATCATTTGATCTTGGTAATCAAATTATCTCCCACTCTTGCAATCTGAAGTGAGGCAAGGGTTGAAGGAAGAGATGATGTATTTTATTTGACTGAGATGGATTGCGAAAATGAAACAAATTACCTTTCAAGGCAGTCAGCCTGTTCCAGTTGTATCAGAGCTAACCATCTCCAGCCCTCTAACACCTTTTGTCCTACCAAGGCCATCACAAAGAGTTCACAGCACCAGGTAACTCTATAGAGCTGCCCAGTGTTCAGATTTTATGCAATATTTGTACACTAAACAACATACAGTGGGTATCTAAAATGCTCAACTCCCACCAGTGGAGAGCAGCACCTGCCACTGGAGAGCAGTGCTGGGATACTGGGTACCCTGGAGCACTTGGGCTGGATTAATCACACAAACATGTCATCTGTTTGTCTCTCCACAGACACACAAGACACACAATGCACACAAGTCTGCATGTTTCTGAGCCCTTCTGTACAGCCTTAAGGACACAAGGTGGCAGAAACAAGACACATTCTTCACTTTTCACTCAATTAGAGCCAAATAGCAGGGTTCTTGTGGCCAGGCTCCTCTGGAGATGCTCACTTCAACCATCTGAACAAAAAGTGGTCACAACCAGCAAGCTTCCCCCAGCCCAGGTGGCTGCCAAGCTCTGGCTGACACCAATTGTCAGCAGGATGCTCCCTGTCATGGAATGGTCAGAGAAGGCTCCTTTTCTTCTCTCTTTTTTAACTATGAGAATTTCTTATGTAGCTTTCTACAAAGACTTAAAGGAAGAAAATAATACCAAACCAGTGCAGTCTCCAATTTCTCTTCCAAAAAACGGTAATAATACCAGAAATTTCCTAGTATTTTCAGAAAATGTTTGGCTTTGTCAGTTTAAAAAGGTCAGCTGAAATATTCAAAAGTCACATCTTCCAAAACAATGAACTCTAACTAGCATGAAGAGAGTATTTTAAATCCTGGCATTATTTAAATCAGCACACTATGAAAAATTCCATATTAGTTCTGGTTTTTTATACCTAGTTGTAAGAGATGATGAAAGACAGTTATAGCTAATCAGAGGAAACAATTAATTATGGCAGAGGGTGGCCTGCATCTGAAGTATAAACCCTAATCTGATCCTTGCCTAGTGGGATTATTCCTCACCAGATCTTAGTACTAAACTTTATCACCCACTCAACTTTAATTTTCATAACAGAACTGTACTTTTATTTCACAAAGTGGAAGTACACAAAGAACAAAAGAGGTTGCTAAAGGCCACAAACTAGGAAAACGACTCAGAGCTGGGACTGGAAAACCACAGCGAAAGGCAGCAAGAATTATCAGAGAATGGAAGAGGTTTAGTTTGAACAGAAGCTAAAAAACTAGAACTCCATGACTTAGAGAAAAAATTTATGAAAATAAACCCCAAACCTTCAAGAGTGGTAAAAAGCAGATAAACAGGAAAAAAACTGTTCATCAATTTCTAGTTTTACAAGAACTAGGAGTTACCAAATGAAATAAGGTGGCATGGTTTGAAACAAACAAAAGGAAGTACGTTTTCACCCAGCACATAATTATATTGTAGAATTATTAGACACAGGATGTTGCAGAGGCCAGAAATACACAGAGATGTAAAAATTAAAAAAAAAAGAAAGAAAAAGGAAAAGTAAAGTTTCTTCTGTGAATTTGCTTCATCTATCAAGGCTACTAAATGCCTTTAGTGATGCAGATGCTGTTTCCTTTTTGCATGCCCTTCAAACTGTGGTTGGTGATGCCTGGAGCAGTACAGCAGAGTACTGCACATGCCTGTTCTGCACATCTGCACAGCCCTGTCAGACAGGGATGGGTGGCAGGTGGTCCAGCATCACAGCACAGGACTGCCATGCTAAGGAGATTGGCTTGCTCTCAGATTGTCAGATCACTTATGGTTACAGGGACTGACTCACCTCGAAGACCAAAATTTAGGTCTTTTGATCAGACCCTCTACTGATTTTAATCAGCAGGGGTCTGATGCAATGACAGAAGCACACATTATTGCACAAGTGACTGCTGCACACTACAAGAGCTGATTCCAGCTTTTTTAAGTGACCAGCTACAGTTCTCTTCCTCTTTCCTCATGTCCAAACTGCTCAGGTCTTTCTGTTCTGACTTCCAGGACAGTGGCTATTTGTTTGTTTGTTTGTAGGGCAGGATGTAAGCATGACTTTCTTGAAGTAGTCTGTGCAATGAGCTTCACAGAGCTGAAAGATATCAGTTTAATCAGTACCACGGCAGCTTGGCAATACTGTCTTTTATTAAACCTGAAGATTAAATGCTGGTGTCTGTCGTTTAGGTATTGCAATTCTATACCTACTTTAATTTTGTTGCTGCTGAAATGCATTTTGCACTAAAATCCAAGACTGATTTTCCCCATCAGAAAGAAAGCTGTGGGAATTTTATACTACATGCCCTACTAAATCATACCAAAATGAATATAAAATTTTTTACCAATATTTGCTTTACAGGAGGTCTCCAGTCTACATGACTTTGAGTAAAGAAGTGACTATCATCCAACTTTTGAACTTGTTTGAAGTTTCCTGTAATTGCTCCACATGAAAATCTATATTTTGAGATCTTTTGAAGAGTGGTAAGTATATCATGAGAAAGCAGTTCTTAAAAATTGAGGTGCTGCAAAAGTAGATTGACATCCAGGTTAATGTCAGACTAGAAATACTAGAAAACTTTGAAAAGACTCAGTGGCAGCTTATTTACTAATATAATATTTATAATGAATGCATTGATACAGAATGACTCTTTTAAAAAAGCAAGGCAATCTTTTATATAGACATAACAACATTACAATAATTCAGATTAAAAGTACATTTTTGTAGACTGTTTACACTCTCACTTAGCTTTTAACCACAAAATTAGTGTGGTCTGATATTTTTCCACAGCAAAGGTCCTTTGCAGTCCTGGTTAAGATCTAAATCAGAATAATAATAAACATAATTTTTTGATATTTGCTAATGTGAAAACAAACCCATTCGTAGATCCTATCATTTGTTTGTAATCATCCTTACTGCGCCTTGAAGTTTGTGTTGTGCAAATTACTGCCAACTGCACATTTCTAACTAGAAGCTATTCTGGCATGTTTATTTAATACAACTGAGGTGTGACACTGACAGGAAAATTCTTCATTGCATCCAGATATGAAAAGTCTCCTGGTATGGATTTGTGCTGATTCAGAAGTTTAGTTTATTTTTGGGTTAGAAAAAAAAGGGGGGAGAAAAAATAACCTCTCAAAGTTTTCTAACTGTTAAATAAAAGATATTTCTCTAACTCCGAAGACTGGAGATGACACTCGAATTCCAGGTGACACAATGGGTTTAAGCACTAACCAGAGACAATCTAAGTACTAATTGTCCAACGCATGTACATGAGCAAACACAACCTTCAGTGTCTAAACATGCACGTTCCTAAAAATACCAAATCAGAGAGGCACTGAAGCAAATATTCTACAATCCAAATCTTTCTAAAAAAGGTGTGTGAAGGTCAACATTTCCATTGGCATCTGCCAAAATGAAACGTCCCAATTACACAACTGTGTGACCCAACTTTACAAGCAGCATTTCCACTGCACTTATACCAGACAATTTTGGTGACAAACTTGAATATGGGACAGCAAGAGACACGACTTTTATGCTAAAAAACTTTTGCAAAGAATTATCAAACAAATTCCTATGTAGTAAATTAAAACATGACCAATGTGAGTCACAACAGCAACTGTTCCTTCTTTTCATGGTTTAGCAAATCTCTGATCTGCTTTATACCTCTCCAGACTTCCATACTACTACATAATCTATAATAATTTAGCTTATTAAATCAAGGCATGATTCAGGATAGTGTCTATGGGGCATGAGTATGTATGTACACAGGCACAGACACGTACAATATTGATATTTTGGCTATGGACAAGCAATCAAGGTCATGATTTTCACCCAAAATAAAGATTGTCACATTTTTCAATAACCATTCTAAATTATTTCCCTCAGTATAGCAAGGAGGATAAATATTTAATACAAGTATCTGGGAATCACTTGTTTCTCAATCTTATTTTCAAAAATGCTATAAATAATTTATTTCTCCACCTTGTCAATGCTTTCATACATGTATAGATACACAAATACATTTTTGTATTTATGTATACATACAGTTGTCAGAATGAAGTTCTTTCCATTCATACTTTAACTGATATGGGCAAAAAAAATTCTTAAACCTATGTAAGCCAGTATGGGTGTTCAACTGAATGTCACCAGGCAATAAAACCATTTAGAATCTATACAGTTAAAAATCCAGCATCCTGGGAAATGCAAAAGTCTGTTATTTCAGGAGGTAAGACTATTCTGAATGATCAAAATGGCTGGATTTATATGGATCTATGTAGAGATCTGGATATAAATCCATGTATTGTACCTAAATGGATTTATATGCGTGTATTCCAGATCTGTGCCAGATATTTAATGCTTTAAACTTTCAGATGATTTTAGAGAACTTTTCNTTGAATATGGGACAGCAAGAGACACGACTTTTATGCTAAAAAACTTTTGCAAAGAATTATCAAACAAATTCCTATGTAGTAAATTAAAACATGACCNGTCAGAATGAAGTTCTTTCCATTCATACTTTAACTGATATGGGCAAAAAAAATTCTTAAACCTATGTAAGCCAGTATGGGTGTTCAACTGAATGTCACCAGGCAATAAAACCATTTAGAATCTATACAGTTAAAAATCCAGCATCCTGGGAAATGCAAAAGTCTGTTATTTCAGGAGGTAAGACTATTCTGAATGATCAAAATGGCTGGATTTATATGGATCTATGTAGAGATCTGGATATAAATCCATGTATTGTACCTAAATGGATTTATATGCGTGTATTCCAAATCTGTGCCAGATATTTAATGCTTTAAACTTTCAGATGATTTTAGAGAACTTTTCCGATTCTTCTGACTTGATTCTTCCTGTACCAGAACTTCTCTCACACTGCTCTTATTCAAATATCCCTTGAGACACTGAAAAAATAAGCATCCACCNAGCTTGTTTTTAAGTGAGTGTAATGAGCACTATTTTGGTAGCCAACTTCTCCACAGGAATTTATGTGAGAGAGGGTCAGCTCCAATCATACAGTCATTAACCATGTACCTTAACAAGGTGAATAATCAACATATTTACAAACTAAACAAATTCAATCCCTTGAACTCTTATAAAAACGGGATTGAGGAGTGGACAGGGAGTGAGACCAAGATGTTTGGAAACACAAGGGGTCACCACTTTTGCTTTAAGGAACCGTATTAATCAATTCAATTTCCCCCCTTAGTGACCTGAGGGCACAAACACGGACTTTGCAGTATATTCAGAACTTAGATTACAGTCTTGATACTAAGCATTTCAGCATCTTCATATTTTAACACCTTAGTGCTGAGAAAGATTAACTCAGGCAGAACCGTAAGGAACTAGCTTTTTATAAACTAAAGTCTAAACTGAAAAGCTACAGTAGATGTAAAAAAAAAAATGGGAAGAGGGGGAACGACAGAGTGTGTGAGAAGGAATAGAACATTACTTAGTAAAATCCAGTGACATCTACAATAGTTTTACAGCATGTTTAAGCCCTCTAAGGTTTTATATCTCCACCTGCCTTCCATTTAAAACTTACTCCTTGTTAATGAAAAGACATACAACAAAACAAAATGCAAGTAGATCGAGGAAATACATCTAAATAAGCATGCCTGAAAGCCAGAAATAATATTCCCAAACTTCTGCATGTGAAACAGACTTCCCATGGCATCCATTGATTTGATTTTGTGCAAAGGTACGGTCCTGTAAGTCACACTACCCCAGCAGCAGTTCCAGTGAGTATAAACTGAAGAGTTTTTGGGTAACCATGGTATGTAACTGCCTCGAGTTCTTACCCCCCTGAAAAAGGACAACTGGCCCTGCAAGTGCAGCAACAGTGTAAATCACCCCTGAAGCATCTTCTGCCTTCTAAACAGCCAAGAAATTAATGATAAAACTGAATGTCCACTACTTACAGGGTTTCTCTTGAGCTACCAACATCTCTGCACAAATGAAAAAGGTGCCTCTTTTTTAATAGATCAGTTTAATACTGAAACAGATAGGATGAAGTTTAAAAAAGAATAATCAAGATACTGAACTGAATATTTTGAAGCAAGTGCCCCAGCTGTGGGGAAAAGTGCATTTAGTTCAGCAGCAAAACAGCACAGTGTGAAGATATTGTGCTTGGACACAGAAGTTCCATAATGGAAGGAGGTACAAGGCAAGTCAAGATATAAAACCATAGTACATTGTTAACCAACCTTAAAACTTACATATATTGCAGTGTTTAAAAGTAAGACACATTCATTTATTGTACAAGGTCTATAAGGAATCCTTAAAATTGCCTGTTGTAGTTTATGACTCAACATTGTAATAAAAACGTACATATATATTATTTCCTTGTCACTTAACTGTACTGTTAGACCTCATGGACTTGTTACTTCACACAATGAAAACTGCTCTTCACTGAGGATACTCCACATTTTTACCAATCTGAAAAGGTTTACTTGTGCTAGAAAAGACCAACTGCAAAAGGCTCAGTTCAGATATGTTATGCCTGCAACTGATAACTCAGGGAAGCAAGACTTAAAGGAATTCAAGCTTTTTTTTTCTTTTCTTTTTGTTTTGACTGCATCCTTTTCACCTGCCAGTTGTTCTGATGAGTATGTTTTTAGTATACAAACTGGTTGATAAAAATTCATCAGCAGAGGCATATAAACTCTAGATATGATTGATTAAAACAGAGCAAATCAGAATAAAACAAAATCCAGTGATTTACTCTGACTGTAAACAATATAAAAACACCATTTGCTTCAAATCTCAAAATAAGTTAAAAGAAAATCCCAACCTCAGGGCACATGACCCTTTCAGGTTTTGACACAAACAAAAAGTAGGGGGGAGGAAA
>VZTT01018631.1:66990-81593 GCA_013400855.1 Buphagus erythrorhynchus | reverse complement strand
CAAAAGGTGAACTGGTGAGAGATTAAGCTTTCCATCTGGACTACAAGAAACTATTTGTAAACTCAAATCAGCTGAAAAAAAACAAAAAAAAAAAGCTCAAAAAAAGAGCAGAAAACAAAAAACCTTAGCTCCCCCACAAAACTGCAACTGAAAAAAATCCAAAACCCACAACCCCCTTAATATAGAACAAAAATTATCTACATCTTACAAATCAAGAAAAAAAAGAGGATGAGTTTTCAGTGCATAGTTGATAATTATCTAACAAGCTTGGCAACAAATTTTACTTAGTACATCAACAACTAAACGAAAAGTCAAAACAGGTAGCTACATACCATTGCTTAACTAGTAGTATCTTCAATTGGGATTTTGAGTTCTATTTTTTAAAGTGCTGGATTCTAAGCAAGTAAAATTAATTTTTATAGACGCAGCAAAGAAAGTCTTCGCTTAATCAGAAAAAGGCATTTAAAATCCAAGGTTATCATTATTGCACTCCAGTGCACAAATCTTCATATTTTCCTGTTAAATTCTGCAATGCATATACACACTAAAGAGAATAATTAAGACCTATTCTGATCCTATGGTCCACTAGTATAAAGATACAGATTTGTACTTAACTTAGCTATTTCATGCTGTATTTGTGAGATCAGGCATTGCTGGCTGAATAAAAAACTGGCCTCACTTCACACAAAAAATTCTATTGCAAGGGTCCAAGATCTTTAGGATTTGCCATCCTAGGGGTGAACAAAGCACACCTTGACTGTGTTCTCTGAATTTTTTCTCTAAAAATTCTCTGAATTTTTATTTGATATTTTACTAAAGAATGAACAACAAACTTTACACAAAATAAGATATAAACCTACTATTCTTTTCACTACCTAAAACATGCGCTAGATGCTGATCTGGATTTTTCAGGCGAAAAGGACGACCAGGGAAGTAGACAGTGTGATGCCAACTGTTGCTTAGCAATACAACATTGCTGTGCCAGTTCCAGATTGTGAGCACAGGCTGTATGTATATGGCTCTCTTCCTACCAGCAATGTGGCATTTCACAAAAACGAAACAAGGCAGCCACTAGAGAGAGTCAAAATGTACCATAAAGAAAAGAATGACACACGTTGGCGATCCTCATGACATTATCAGAAAGGAGGCATAAATAGCAGCTCCCAGTAATTTCTCCTTATCGTAAGTAGCATTTCTTAATAGAACTTTATCACTGTTTCTTTACTAGTTATCTGTCTTCTCCATGGGAAAGGCACACGAAGGCATAACAGAAGACAGATCCTGTGTGTTTCACATTCCTTATGATTGTTTTACACATCACAGCACCAAATACAATTATTCCTGAGGACAAAACCAGCAAGATTCCAGCTGGAGCTGGATCAGTAGCACCTCTCCCACTGCTCCTGGAAGGCCTGTCCTGGGCCCAGCTGATGCAGGCAACATGAGTTACCTTCTTATTTCAAGCCAGAATTTATTTGCAGCCAATTTACAGCCACTCAGTCTTCTGTCAACAAGGCTCAGGTACCTTTTCATCTTCACACACCTCATTGTCAATGCATCAGTGTGAGACCCTTACCAGCTTTTATCTTCACATGCTGGACAAGCCAGATCTTAGTCCCACCTTCACAAAACAGGATGACCTTACAGTTCTTCCCTCTGTCCAGTGTGTTCAAGTTAACTTTTCAACAGGAATGCACCAGTACAATATTAACGTTTGCCTCCATGGTCCAGGGGCCAGCTGGCTACCATGAAAACCAAGTGACAAACTGTTTTACCACAGAAACTGTTTCAAGTTGCTCAAGACCACACCTAGTGCACTGAACCATCAAACGATCCCACTTAGAGCTCCCAGAGCTCCGGGTTACCTCGCTGATACTCGTGTTTGGAGTTGCTTTACAGCACTTGCACTCATCTCCATCATTTCCAGCTCAGCTACTGCTTTCTGAGATGGAACAGCACTAGGAATCTGCTGATGGGCTGTCAGGGTAGGTCTAAGGAATAAGGCAAGGAAGGGACACACTGATCATGATCAGCTCAGTCAGACTGTCATCAGGACCATCTGCAGCTGTACTTTTGTCACTGAAGCCATACCTCAGCAGCTCCTCTGAAACAGCCCTCGCAGGTGATGATTCAGAAAACGCTGCACTAGATGTTCATGTACGTGACAGTTTGATAACCACAAGCAAAAAGCAGATATCAGCAGGAAAAGCAACAAGCAAAGCCCCTTCCAACGTGTTTTCTTAAGACAGCCCGTTAAGAAAACCCTTGTAAACTCAGCTGCCTTATTCATTGGTACTTCTAAAAATAAGATCCCAAAGTCTAAGTCCTAAACTCACATCAGGACTAAAGCAGGTCACTAAAAAATTGGTTTAGTTCAACTTTTGTCAGCAACAGTCACTCTTGGCAATCAGGTTTCACAGACACAGTATTCACACCCATAAGCAGATCCCAGCTCTCAGGGCTGAAGCAACCTAAGCACAGAATTAATAATCCCTTCACTGGAGTGACTTTATGTCTCTCTCAGGATTAGCTGCTTCATTTACACAGAAGTGAATTAAAAATCCTTGGAAGCATGCAAATCCAGAAATATTAAACTGTACAATAAAAGGGATGTGAAATAGATGGGTTAAATTAATTCTTTGTTAAAGGTACTTCAAAAATATTAATCAAAGGAAAAACGGGTGTTTACCAATCCTAAAACAAAGAGAAGACAGGAAATAAAGCAGGAAACTATGCTAAAAAAATCTATTTTTTAGAAAGACCACCTGAAGTGGTCTCCACATCTCTCTAAGTATTTCAAAATCAAGAGAAAAAAAGAACTTATAAGCTGAATAATATAAAGAAATACAAATTCCCAATTCAAAGTTCTACCAGTGCTTTTTAAATGGAGTGATAAATGCTCTCTTTTTCTGAGATTTACCACACCTCTTCCTTTCCTTCTTTTAGTTAAAATAATCCTTCAAATTCCCTATCCTTAGATGAAGGGTCATTATTAACATGAAACTTAGTTCGTTGAGCTAATTTGCTATCAGGATCGGTTGCTTTTTTTTGAATAAACCAAAAGCATCAGATCAATTAAAAAATCTGTTCACTAGAGAAAACTTCTACAGATAACGTTAAAAACACAATTTGGACTTATAAGAGCTGTGCACATCAACACTCCATAAGATCATAATCAACAATATATGTGAACTTCAGCACACAATAGAAAATTGCTGGAACTTGCTACAAACAACATGGCACTATTAAGCATTTCAGATGGTCTAACTTGTATAAATATTCTTAGATTTTGATTTGACTCAACTTGGCTCACAATGAGCAGTCACCTACTAAAGAACATGTTTTACATGGCCACATGTTACTTCATAGAATGCCATGTGCTTAATTCACTGAGGAATCTTCTCCTAGCAAAGAAAATTTGCTGGTTTGCATACAAAGATACCAGGTATCATTTTTAACTACCTGAAAGCAAGAGGTACAGCCAAAATTAATAATACTTAAAAAAAAAAGAAATTAAACTTGATGTCACTCCAAAAAAAGCATACATTAATTAAATTTAATACACCACATGGTGTTAATCTTGCAATGAGAATAACAAAGATGATAATACAAAATAAATTTCAAATTGTATGGGAGACAGTAGACATTCTAGAGATGGGCAGTCATGGACAGAGATTAAACACTGCATTCAGATATTTCAACAGCGGTTCCTGGTCTAAAATAGCCCTGAGTCAGAAGATGCCTGTACCACACTTTGTACTTACTATATACTGGTTTTCCAGATGTCAGCCAAGCTCTGACAACTTTTTAACTGTTTAACAGATTTTTAGGTGAAAGGAGCTGTTGGTATGTTTAATCTAATCTCTTATCAGAAAGCAAACTGGTTCCCCTGATAGCTGTAGAGTAAAACGAAAGGCTTCAGATAAAGTCTTTTAACCTTCAGTTGTACTCCACAGAGAGCACCAGCACAAAGTGACTGGTCCAACAAGACACCCCAAAAAGGTCTCAGTGATCTTGTTGCAGAGGAAACAAGAACAAAATCCCATAGTCATTATTCATCTAGTCTGGGGACACCTTCTTCCTAAACTGAAGCCTGTAGGTCTGTACAAATTTAAACTTGTGTCACCAATCTGAGAGACAACAAATCCCTTCTACAATCCCTACATTCCTAATGTTTAATATGCTCTGGCTAAAGGCTGATGCCCTAGGAAAATCAGGAATGGGGACAGAAAGGTGATGGTGGTGCAAGGGCAACCACTTTTAGCAGAACTGCACAAGAGAAGAGAATCCCTCCTGATCATTGCTACCAACTAACAAAGCCAAAGCATGAAATTTAATTATTCTGTTACAAATACAAAAGTATAGTTAAACACAATACAATGCTCAACTTAATATTACTGATTTAACAGTAAAGTGACTTTTAGTGTATTTTAGTTTTTCTTTTCGGCAACCAATACCTCCTCATATACTAGGCAGGCCAGTGTAGGAAGCAAAATCAAATTCACAAATTATCAAAGTCAGCAGGTTCCATCATTTTTTGCCCTGCTCAAAACAAAGTGCATCATCCTCCTTCTGCCAAGTCAAGGAGTTCTGATGAAGATGTTCTCTATTAGAAAGCTATTTAAAATTAATTTAAAATTAGTCTCTACCACCCCTATGAGTTTAAATGCCATCTGAAGAGAACAAAGAGCTGTCTCTACTTTCAGTCTGACGGTATCATCCAAAGACAAGGTTTCTCTCATTATATCAATATTAAAATGCTAAATTGTGACCATATTGGCAGTCAGTTATTTTTCAGCTCCAATTCCATACTGTATTTTGCTGACTGTGTGAATGATGCACACAACATACTTGCAAAACCTGAGCAACAGAGGCACCACATACAACACCTGCATAAGACTAAAGAGCACAAACTCTTAGTGACATGTTTCTGAAACTATCAAAGCAATGAAAATTCAACTTAAAACTCATTTAATATGTGTTCATCAAAATGCACGTAACTAACAGACCTGCTCATCTCAATTCTGATGTGTTCCTTTGAATCACTCTTCCCTTGTGCCTGCCTCTCACAAAATGAAAATACGATTATAGGCTTTTTCTTTCTGCAGTATACTAATCATTCCAAAAATGCTGAGCTGCAGTTATAATACATCCGTACACACTGGTCTCCATCTAATTACTGTGTGATGGTACATGCATTCACTAAAATAAACTGTCCCCACTCTAGTCTGACCAGGATGAATATCTAACCAAAATACAAAATAAAAAATATTTTCATAAATAGATTGAATCAATAAACTCAGAATTAATTAGCCACTAGAAGCTATCCTAACCTTTAATGAAAGCAGTACACATGTATTTAACTATATTGGGTTTGCATCGAAAATGTATTAATTAAAACATAAAATGGAAATTATAATTACCTGAAAATGATACAAAAATACAAAACCACTTCATATTGCAACAGAGACAAAAACAACAGCTGGACCTTATTTTGAGCTATCAATGAAAGTGTTGCATTTTACTCAATTCACATTGCATACAGTAAGAAGAAGCAACTGAAATTTATTTAATTTAATTTTTCATTGGTAGTCTTTTCTTTTTCCTTTTCAAATGACTATTTAAAACCTTTCTGTGAAATTAAAGATTTATATAAATGTAAATCATATTGTATGAACAGTTTATACCTAACTGGCAATGCAATAAAAACATTAACCTTTCCTAAATGAAAGATGTGTTTAATTTTTAAGTCTGCCCTTCTATATAAAGCAAACATAAAATGGACAATACACTAATATATCTTTACAATTTTAGCTAATTAAGCAATGTGAGAATTATTTTATGGAGACCAGTGTTCCACTTTGTATCGTCCCTGCAGTTGAATGCTGTCCAACAGCAGATACCAAGAGACAAACCTACAGAAAGGGGAAAGGACACCGTGAAACTTTCTGAAGAGTGAAGGAAGATTCAACAGTGACTTCCCAAATTTAGAAGCAACTGTTATGATTTCCTTCTGCACAACTGCCATGTCACACTGTGAGCTTTTAGCATCTACATCAACCCATGCAAACACTGACACCCAAATGTCCCCTGCGCATCACATGCAGCACTGTCTGATCTCCACTAGTGTGAGGCAACACCTCACGGCCTCATCCCTGCCCTTCTGAACTCAGAGGACAAAATGAGCAAGTCACTTCCCATTTACCCTCCACTTGGCACTTTCCAGTCAATTTCATTACTTTACATTTACTAAGTCTAGAATTGAAGGCAACACAAACCAAAAGTTTTCCTTTATGAGAACACCACGAGAACTAGACAGAGCTTAAAGTAATACAGAAATTAAGGCATAAGAGTAGGAGCCACTGCTTTCAATTAGATAAAGAAAAGGCTAAACTTATTGCAATTGCCCAATATAAACAGAATCCAATTAATTAACAGCATAGTCCAAGAGCAAAACCTTAGACAAAGCACTGAATGTCGATCAGCTCTCCCAAAGTGAGACTATGGAAACAGGCTTGATGCCACAAAGCACAGAATGCTCACTGATCAAAGCACGAGGTCGTGCTTAAATGTTGAGAATATTAATATTGCTGTGAAAGCTGGAGCAGAAGCCTCTTACACTTTGCTCCATCAGAACAGTGAGTAATTAATAACATCAAACCCATCGGTTGCATCTGAACGTTGCCCCTGATCACTGAGGGAGCTGCAGGTGCTCAGAAGTTTCAGAACAAGACTCCTGCTTTTGCTAAACCTGCCAAATTTAAAATACCATTTTAAAGTAGTTTCACATTTCTTCAGAAATATCTTTACTTCTAGGGACTTAAAGCTCTCAACCACAATTTTGCATAACCTGAGCTGTACCAATGCCATATGTCTGGTTCTGGTCAGTGCTTCATTTTTTATCAGCTGTAGTTTAAAGAGCACGACAGTGCTCTCAGAGGTACACTGGGATTAAACAGGTTAGAAGCGTGGTTTGGAGCACAATTTAAACCAGCAAAACCAATAAATAAATACTATTTAGTTTCATGAAAGCTGTGATTTCGGCTCCTGAGCTATAGTACCACAGCAAAGGGCAGGAGGGTAGTGCAGAGTTGTAAATATACTTCCCGTTTTCATAACCATCTCTTAGAACAGTGCTATGTCTAACACTGGAAAGCATGTCCATTGACAGAAATTTTTCTGCTTTTAAAGTGCAATTTTGGAACAATTACAACTGACTATTCTTTTTCTTATTAAAATTTCTGTTGCCTTAGATGTCTGTCAATATGGCACATTTGACTATAATCAAACTGCACACGTAAGCACACAAAACTAGAAAATTACAAAGCAGATGAAGAATCTGGTATTTTTAAATGCTCTAATTGTTTCTGTTACACTTCTTTCTCAAATAAGTTTTTCTATGCTTTTACATATGAAATTGTGAACACATTTATACAAAGTGCTAAAATTAAAAGTTCAAAGAGGGAATACTCACAACGTGGTATTTGCAGGACAAAATTATCTAAGTTATCTTGTAATCCTAAGAAACAATTTACTCCACCCAAAATTTGTTTTCAGTCTCAAAAGTTCAATTAATAATTTTAATATAAATGGTATGTTGTTCACCTTCTTCTATATACTTTTGGATATGTTAGCGTGCCAGCTAAGTATACAGAGATAAGACACTGTGTAAATAAAAGTCGGTAACAATTCCACCACCCTCCAAAAGAACAAAAAAAACCCACCACAACATGGGAGGGGGGGTGCAGCGTGCAATGAAAACACTAAACAGCTATGATCCCACTATGATTTTGATTCTGGGCTTGAGACTCTCAGAATGTGCTAAGCCATTCCACAAAGCTCATTTTACTTACAGGAAGTGATCTAATATAAAAAGTACTTTACAATTTTCAATCAACAGAAATACAGATATGAATGTATTAAGCCAATATCTATAAAGCAAGGCATTAGGTCACTTCCTGACAACTAATATCTAAAATCGACATTTGTTACTGCACAAAAGAATGCTTCTACAGCATTAGCTGAGGGAAGAACTTGGTATTTTTACAGAGTGGGTATATTGGCTCTGGTACCTCTGCAATCACTGCTGATGCATAATCCCTTCCCTGCCACTCCCCTGCATGTCACCCTCACGTCCCTTTCTCCTAGCTCCAGCACATTTCCATACATGCTGTTAGTTAGCAAACAAGCATTTTTTAAAATTTGGCAGATTCTGAAATCTTTCTGTGGTAAAACCAAAACTACCTTGGATAGTTGGCAGCTACTTAAAGAGGGTTTTTTTGATGGAGAGCAAGGAAGGGATCCTTTCTGAGGGGAGGGAGAAATAGAAAGCAAAGGAAGCTGTTTGTTTTTCAAAGCAGTGGGACAAAAATCCTTCTCAAGAAAAAGTGAGGCCTTCATCAAAAGGGTGCCAGTGGGGGAGGAGGAGGGGACAGACCTGGCAGTAATGGAAAGTCTGGTCCATAACAGGAGGCTCATGGGCTCACAGAACATCAAATATTTATAACGAGCAAATGTGCTTGGTGTGTTTTGTCCCTGGTCTGTAACCCAGAGTTTGACTGAACTGAGAACCATTAACAGCACTCATACAGTGAGCATCCTGACACCTGGAAGCAGGTAAATGTTGCAAGAAAAGCCAGTGGTGGCAAACAGCAGGCAGACACCCAGGAAAAGGGGAGAGACAGAAACTGCAGGGAGAGCTGGAGGGGCCCAAGGGCCGCCCCAGCCGCGCACGCAGGCGGCCACGCGCCATCGGCTCGCTGCGCTCCTCTCAGCGCTCAGAGCTCTCGCTGAACAATCCCAACCACAAAGCAAGCTGTAATCTAAAAATCATGCCACAACTTGCTTTAATATGTTGAACCATAACTGCGATGACTAAGAAATAAAGTCAATGTTGCTGAACTGGCTCCGGCTGCCTTTTCTGCAACATGCATAAATGTAGGCTGATTGTTATCATTTAAGATGGAACCTAAAGTTTTTCCCTTCACTATTAAATTCTGTTTGCGAACCACATGAGCCATGAACATGGATTTCTGATTTTAAGTTCTTATTTAAATACTTTTTTTTAAACTTACTGTTTACAAGAGAGAT
The DNA here is from genome assembly GCA_013400855.1 of Buphagus erythrorhynchus. Classification (NCBI taxonomy): domain Eukaryota; kingdom Metazoa; phylum Chordata; class Aves; order Passeriformes; family Sturnidae; genus Buphagus; species Buphagus erythrorhynchus. The sequence goes on along the minus strand of VZTT01018631.1, from coordinate 72,503 downwards.
TGTCCAGTGGAGCAAAAACTGAACTAGAGTAAGGTTAATGACACGATGGCTCACTGCTGTCTCCTACCATTATTCAGCTGTCTTTGGTGGTTTCTTGAGCTCCAAAACATTGATATTCAGCTCAGATAAGCATGTAAAGAGCCAGCTACCAACATTTAAAAACAAGTAACTTCTAAACATTATAAAGACAATGCAAGGGAAAAACTAAACAAAGAAAATAAAAATCCAGTCCAACCAGGTATGAACCTGACTCAGAAGAAACCACCTAAGCTTACAGAACTTTCTGAAGAAATAGGTGAGTCCAAACTATCTTGACTGCAGAGTGAGCAATTTCCTATCTATCACAAGTGACTTAACTGCCTAATAACAACATGCCTCTCCTACCCAAAGACCTTTCCCTCTAAGTACAGTCTTACAGCATATTACAAGTGAGATTTTTCTGGTCCTTTGAGAAGTTCAGTGACTACCAGGCACTAAACAACTTAGTAAATAATACTACTACTCTGCACAGGAATTAACAGCATTAGTCTATAAGCCTTGAATATGGAAATCTCACACTTGCTTAGAGAATTTTTCCCATAATTAACAGTTTTCCAGGGAACTCACTCCCTAAATGTGACACATACATTACACATAAGTGTTATGTAAAACAACATTCAGCAAGATTTGCAAAATAGCAACAAAAATAAAGGCTGTACTTATGAATGGTGTCAGTTAGATGCAAACTCCAGATGGAATGGGATCTCCAGATCCCATTAAAAATATCATCAATCCAGGGAGGAAGTTTAGTTCCAGTGGATACGTCAGCAGTGTAAACTCTGCTAAGGTCAAACTTTCTCAATCAAAAGCCACAGTAACTTCATCCTCAACAACTTGTTGCTAGAAGAAAAGCTGGAGTGTTACTAAATGGTTCCCCACTTTACTATGCATTAAAGTATATTAATAAATGCTCAACATTGAATCCCATTAAACTGATAATGTCCATTCTTCTGAGTATGTTCTGGTGATAGAGCTTAAAATCACAATGGCCTTGGTTTTAACCTTTTTAAATCACAGCAGCCATCATTTTCTGCCATCTGTTTAAAACTGATTTAATGAGATAGGAAAAGTCATATTTTGTAGCTTTATCCCATATGAGATTCTGAAACTAACCAGGACTGTGTTTATCTTAGTCTATTATTCCCAATGTAAGTTGCAAACTCTGTGTTCTATTGCATAAGAGCATGATGACCTTGTAGACTTGTGAGATTTTTTAGATGTTCCACCAAAGAACATAATATGTACATAAATAATTTAAAAGATTTATGATTTTAGTTCTATTTTTCTTTAGGCAAAGATGTAAGTTGCCAAAGTACTACGCTTCAACTATAAGTGAGCCTTTCATTTCTTTATATGCTTAGTTTCATTACAGAATGAAAAAACAAGCAGTAGACATTTGCTTATAACCATAGAACACCTTAAGATTTAGAAGTAATGGATTTGGATTTTTTTCATTGTAACTCTCATTCTTAAATTATTTAAGGTAACAAGCATACCTTGCTTTAAATCTCAAGTGTGAAGCTCTGTTGAGCTGAACACCAGTCATTCTACAGCCACTAACAAATACTCATTCTTAAATTAGTTCTCCTTACTGAACATTTTCAAATAGTGATTTATTTTCTCTTCTCCAGCCTCTTCACATACCTATGGTTTCTGGCAGGTCCAGGAGCTCATTGTGCTGCAAGTCAAGGTTGGTGATCTGCATGCAGCTTCCAATCTCTTCTGGAAGATGTTCAAGCTGATTGTGCGCTACATCCAGCGTTATGAGGTTACACAACTCACCTAAAAGCACACAGGAAAACCAAAACATAAAGGACTTTAATGTACAGCTCTCAACAATGACCTCCACAAAGAGATTAATAGAGTCAGACAGATTTTTGGATAAGCTGAAAAAAAGCTACTGCTACCATAAAGTTATACACATAAAATAAGGTATTACAGGCTCATAATTTCAACAGTCAGATCTAAAACCTGATCAACAATTTTGAAAAGCTCAGATAAAGCTTTAATAGATTCTCCAAAGAAATGTTATTTATTGATTGATTTTATTCTGACAGCTCAAGATGTGGAATACAAGTACAAAACTTGCATCATATACTTGTTTCAGGCTGACCAGAAGTTTAAAACATCACTAAGTAAATTAATTGCATTAAATTTTGAGAAATTAAGAACTGTTTTTATATCATTAACTACTTTCAGGCACAAAATCAACAATTAAGAGACAGCAAAATTATCTGGCTGACAACCTCTATAATCCAAAGTCTGGAATGCTATTTTTAAACATTTTTAGTCATCACAAAAAAGACCAATTACAGTAAGTAAAGTCTATGCAAGCAGACTTACAGTAAATAAAAGTTTGAAATGAAAGGCTTATCTGTTAAGCATTAAAAAAGTTTGGATTTGCTTGGAGTCTAGAGCCACTTTACAGAGAACTGCTTCATTTCTGGCATTTATAAATTAATTTAAAAGCAGAGCTAGGCACAACTCCCTGAACAGTAGTTTCACCTATTTTTATGTCAAACACACTGTGTTCTGAACAAAAGATTGTTGGGTTTGAAAAAAGGGAAAAAAACAACTGTGTGCATGAATAAGGTGTATGTATTCACATTTTTTGCATCAGATGGAGGTGAAACTAATGCATATGATTTGAACAGCTTCTACTCTCTCCAGTAAAGATGAGGTCACTGCATTTGTATATTAGAGTATGACTCAGTGAGTAACAAATTTGGAAGAGTAGCAAATTCCTTTTGAGGAGCAAATGTCTATTTTTAAGCTCCAGCATTGTATCTCTGACACAAGGATTTTCTCACAGGCCTGCAGGATTATCCTGGGCAAGTTCTGACGTGTAGAGTGTCTACTCATTAGGTCAGCATATAATCATAACTGCTGACTTAATAAATCATAAAATACTGTGAATTCAGACTCTGTATAGAGCTCAGGTGTCATGTAGCCACAATACTCACTATATATCACAGAACAATTGTGAAAGGCCAAGAAAAAAGTCAACCTCAAAACTTCATTATTCTGTTTTTCTTTTATATATATAGATATAACTGATACGTTAACATATCTTATTTGCTGCACTAATTAACCCAAAACGGGATGTTTTTCTAGGAACTAAGAAGATGGAAATGTAAAGCTGGTGCTCAAGCAGCTACTCCATCACTGTGCGTGTCCCCTCTCTTACATCAGCAATTGAGTGTAGTCCAGGCAACCAGAGGCAACAGCTAAATGTGCTGTATCCAGCACTGCATAACCCATGTCAATGCCATTACCATGCAGAAGAAAGCAAACGTAAGAAAAAATTGAGCAAGAGTTAATGATCTGTGGCAATGGCATCTTTATTATTCATGGAAAAAGTGTAGAATGCAATAGGAGGAAGAAAAGCTTGAGGAAAATTTAACAACCCTCCCTTTAAACAAACAAAAAAAGAGCCTCACAAAACTTTACTGAGGTAACTCAAGAACCTTCACACACTTCAGGGCAGTAGTTTTCACTTCATGATTGCTGTTTTCATTTGTTTTCACTTCAGACCTCAACCAACGATGTCAAATTTGAAATATGGCATAAATTCCATTTCATCGCACCAAGTTCTCATTTACTCGACTCTTCCCACTCTACATCTGCTGAAGTCAAAAAAATACTTCGGGGTTTTGCAGCAACATGTGCTGCACTTCATTTTTGCACCTGCTGGTATCTTTGACAACAGGAAGCTGAACGTTTGAAACAAACATCTTACTACCTAATCCTGAGGAGGAAAAATAATGAAAAGTAATGCCTACGTCTCTCTAGAAAATTAAGGGCAACCAAACACTTTAGTTTAATTTGGATGGCCATACTTAATATTGCTACATTAAAGATGCAGGCATTATTTTAAAAAGCAACATTGGTAAGCATTTAATAAAAATATTGAACATTAAAACAGATTGAGGACTGTCCAACAAATTTTAGATTCTAGAGCAGAAATCAGAAGTTAAAGCCCTATCATGAAGCATAGTGACTTAAGGAAAGGAATTAAAGAGATACAGAAATATTCAGCCTTAAATTCACATTGCTCAGTAAGGAATCTTATTCTTGGACATAAAGATAGTTTGACAACATTTCATCAAAATGGGTTTATTGTCCCCTCTTAGGGTAGGAGAAGAGGGGAGACAAAATGCTGTTGGCACTGAATTTTTTTCAACACTTTAACTTGAATTACCGAGACACAACAGAGAACATGCAACAAATAAAAATAAAGTCAACAAAAGCCAACAAAAATCACTCAGGGTTCATTTCTCCTGTTGCTCTCCATAACGTATGACAAAAAAATCTTACATCTAATATGCTTAACAAGGTGAAAAACATTTGGGTGATGTGATAGTCAGATCACTGAAGTGAAGACTATTAACACAGCCTATCAACTTAAACACTCAAGTTGAGATGGAAATGAAATAAGGTCTCAGAATCAATTCATAACCCTAACAGTACACATATAAAGAGGTGTCCTAGGTTACACTGTAAAGATGTGCCCAAAAGTATGAATTCTATCATCATCTGTTGAAACCAGGCGGGGCAGTGATCCTTATTTCTGTGGGAGATATCCTCTGCTAATGGGCCGTCTCTTAAATCCAGGTGGGGCAGTGTTCTTTATCTTTTCCACAACCCATCCTTCCTCCAGGAAGATATCTTCTGTTAATGGGCCATTGAGTCCCACTGCAAGACTGATAAAATTACATCATCCCATTGTGAGATGCTCCACCCAGGGGGAGGAGCCAAACGTTTCCTATCTAGATAAAAACTGAGATTTGGAACACCAAGGCAGCCCTTTCTCACTGGTTTCTAGAGGACAAGAGCTACCAGACCTTTCTACAGGATCACTACTTCAACAAGACCACTTCATCTACCACTACCCTAACTAGTGGGGTATCAGGTTGTGTTCTGACTCTATCAGTGGTTTTCTTTTGTACTATTGCATGTATTTTATTTTTCTCTTTTTTTCCTATTAAATTGTATTTCTGACTTGGAGTCTCTCACTGGTTTTGCTTTCAAACCAGTACAAGAGGTTAACCCAGAAACTCAGGATCAAGTCCAGCTCTTAAGTGAACAGCCCACAGGGAGACCAAACTCACATCCTGGGTGTCATGAGCACCATGCTCTAATCAACTGAGCTAAATGGTTTTTTACATCTTCACATGGAAAGGCATAAAGAGGACCAGCTGTGGCGTAAGAACTAAAATAAAAAACTGGGTGTCCAAGTAAGTGCAAGACCCAAGACGGTGCATAAATGGAAAGGCTCTTCAGAGCACCTCACAGACTGAGAGGGCTGTTACTGCATGTGGGGCTTGAACACCTACTATGAGCTAAAAGGAAGAGCAACTAGGGATGGTAAGAGCTGCTAGGGAATCTTTAGGGAATAGGAAAGGGAGGAATCAATGTCGCTTAGAAGGGCAAGTGTAGGAAACCAGAGGAATAAGGAAATAAAAGGGTCAAGT
>VZTT01018631.1:45512-66570 GCA_013400855.1 Buphagus erythrorhynchus | reverse complement strand
AAGAAATGCTCTTAAAAAAAAAAAAAAAAAAAAAAGTGAAAATAAGTTATAAGTTTCACCAAGATACAACTGAAATCTGGAATTTTTGCTTTGCCAGGGTAAGAAGCATATGTCAAAATCAAAGGTTTTCCTATTTTCCTAAAGCAAAGATTTGTTCAGGTACAAAAAGAAAAACATCTAATGAGTAAGGAGCTCATGATGTTATCGACAGTAGAAGAATAAACATTTGCAATTTTTTTGTGTACTACGTAAAATTTGCTGAAACAAAAATCTTGTTATCTTGTTGTTTTTTATCTTGATTTAACAGAAATAAGTCAGCTAGAAATGTGCAGCAGATCAAAATCAGCCTTAACCAGAAAGCAGTTTCCTGAAGAAAAACCCATTCCTTTTCATCATGTGGACAACTCCTGCATCACTTGACTAAAATACTGTTCAAGCACCCAAAGTCACTACAATAAGGCAAGCACTGCTTAAGGGAAAGACTAACCACAGGTTAAATGAACTAACTCTTTTTGCCACAAGTAATGTTCCAAACAGACAAGTTCTAAGCTCACAGTAGTGAATTAAGGATTCTCTATAGACTACTTGTAAGTGCATTGAAGGGATAAGCACCCCCATAACAATTAAAAAACAAAACTAGGAAGGTGCTAGGGTTTGGAGTTAGTTGTTTTTTTGTGGGAGAGGTTTTTTTTGCCTTTTATTTTTTACTATATTGCACTGAGATTGCAAAGGAAAAAAAAAACAATTAAAGCTCAAAGTCTGCCAAGAAAGCAGACAGGAATTGCATGTACTAGCTGGCTTGACAATAAAAGATTTTAAAGTAGGAGCAATGCCCATTTGAAAAATATAAAACAGTTTCTTTATAAATAATCTTCACAAAACAGTCAGTTACACCCTAGCATGAAGTTTTTAGAAATTTGTATTTTAAAAGGCTCTAAAAAAATCATACAATTCAAATGCATTTTTCAGAGAAGATAGTGAAGACTGCAACCACCTTCCATCTAAAAAAAACTTGTTAATAATACACCTAAGTATTCCCTTCAACAATCCTTAAAAAAGTTGGAGCGAGCAATCACCTCACTGTTGTTCTCAAAACACAAAGAATAAATGTTATAGTATGACAATGCTAAATATACCTGCTTAAAAAAAAAAAAAAGGCAGCACAATGAAATGACTAATATTTTTGCATAATGAGGCAGAATTATAGTCCTATTTCATGGCCAACTTTGAAAGCCTGTTATGACAAGAGGGCCAGGTTACATGCCCTGACTTACAAAACTCTGAAAGTTCTTTTTGGCTATTTAAAACACAAAATACTGCTACATCAAAAAACACTAAAGTACACACAAATTAAGTTGGAGAGAGTATATAGGTCAATAGCAAAGAGGCTTCAGTGTCTCCAATCACTAATTCAGTCAATGGGCACCACTCTTGGATGGCAAACACAATTTGTAATGTAGCCTGTTTTCCACTGGATTAACAACATGCCTGCCCATGCTTAAGCAGATTGAACATTATGAAATCCTTCACAACATGATAAATCCTAGGCCAGATGACACAGCAAGAGGATCAAGACTCTTATGGAAAGTAGAAGGAAGAGGAGAATGCAAATATTAGTGGGACTTCAGGCTGGTGTGTCAGAACATTGGTTGTAAGCTAATTTGTAAATATTAATTATCCAAAATCAGCAATGCTGGGAACAAGTTACAACAGTTCCCATAACTTTCATAGTTATTCATCTTTCATTTGGTTCTCTGCTGGCAAAGGAAAAAATAAAAAGGAAAAATAATTTGCAGTCCACAAAATGTCTTTGGCAAGACGTTTTGCAGAAAAAACTAAAAGCAAGTTTCCTGCTTTTAGAAAAAAAAATAAAAACAAATTTACAGTTTTGGAATCTTTTGCCTCTCTATGAAATCCAAGTACATCACTGTGACAGACAGCCTGAGCTCTTTGTTCTGCACTACCAACTGCCAAAAGAACAGGTAAGCAGAGGTAAGAGCTATTCTGAATTATTACTGCACAAATGTAACTTACACAGAAGAGTTACCGAGAAGAAGGAATGCAATTTTAATATGATCATGAGTGACTTACTATCAAAGTTAAAATACTCATATAAGTAAGAAATAAGCCCATTAACATTATTCACAATTTGTAGAATGCACACCAGCATCTAGTTGTGGGAACCACTCGAAAACACAGAAGTAAAGCTCAGCTGAAAAGACTCCAAATCTGCTCTAAAACAAGCTTCAACAAGACACAACAGCAGACTTTTTATTTATGGCTTATAACTGAAAGCAACAAACACAAATAAAATTGAAAACATGTTCAAACAAATCCCAAACATGCGAAATGTAGAAAAAAGTCTTAGCAAGGGCTCAAGACAGGATTTGAGGTGGACAGCAGAACCTCAACTGAGTGCCAAGACAAAGGCAAAGTCTAGCATCTAGCAGGGAATAACCCTGTAAAGAGGTACAACCTTGCAGCAGAAGGTGAGAAACAGCTCTGCAGGGAAGGACCACGGGGTCCTGGTGACGCTGAACCTGGGGTAACATCTGGATCCCATCCATGTTCAGTGTGGAACAAGCTCTCAAATAAAAAAGGTTAACCACCTTTCAGGTTACATTAGCAAGTGCAGCCTGAGGGAAGTGAATTTTTTCCTCTGTTCTTATGAAAGTATTCAAACAGTTAAAATAACTGCAGCATTGAATTTAAAAAACAAAACAAAACAACAAAAAAAAACCCTGGACTTCTAACAAGCTGTCAGTATTTACTGGAATTACACTTGGGGCATCATCTCAGTAAGCTCTTCAAGTAGATCAAAAAGGCAGAACTACTTTATCATTATCCTAAAGCCAGCCTGAAGAAAATGTGATCAGGAGGAATTTGACTAGCTGACAAAACAAAACTGCATCCCTACAAGAGCTTTCACAAGAATCAGAACCCAGATACTAAAGTTGAAGCTGGTCAAAAGGAGTTCTACACTCTTCCTGCAGCTCAAGAAAACCACCAGAGCTGGATCAAATAAGCAGTCATTATCTCTGACTTCATTATTATCTGACTTCTAGAGAGCAACACATATGCATCAGTTCCTATATTTATTCCACTCCAGTTCACAACTCCATGCTTTTATCACATTAAAATACAAATATATAAAAGTGTTCTCAACCACTGTTTGCAGACATTTTCACGCCAATTAAGCCCAGAAACATATTTTTTTCTTTCAAATTGATGAAACACAGGAGGGTGTTCTTAGATAAAATAATATAAACAAATATTTCTCTATATTGTCAGGTCTGCTAATAAAAAAAAAAAAAAAGGGAAATGAAATTCACAGCATCAATGAAAAGCTTTGCAACTAACAAGTTGTTTAATAAGGAAGCACCACATTCAGTATGGAGTGAGTAGACCTGAACTAATGTGGCTGCACACATCTGGTCCACTGTCTATACTATTGAAAACAAAACAGGTGCAAGTGTTATGAAAAAGAGTTTCAAAGCAGTGAAGAAACCACAAATGATCTAAATATTGGGTAGATGGGGGAAGAGAAGAACAGAAGAGAGTCTCGAAGACATTCCTAGTCTGGTGTAGGCAGATTCCCCGAATTACATTCTAAAAATATTTCCCTTGAAGAACAGCCCTGACCAGATTCTCCCCAGAAAAAGAGTTGCATTCACAGACAGAAAACACAGTATTTGGAGTCTCAAGAGACTTGCAGAAACTATGTAAATATATTTTCAACCACGTTGACAATATTATTTCTATTTCAGTTTTTGTCGTGTGTGGTAACACGACAAAAATATTCAAAACTGGTATAAGATGCAACCTTGTCTTTGCAAAGAAAATATTATCAATTTGATCGTGCAAAACAATTCCTTCACCACAACATGGAGGAATGCAATACAACTGCAAATATAAGAAATGCAAAAGGCTTGCTTAAGTAACAGCCTGCAAACTGAAACATTTGCTTGGCCTCATCCCAAGATAATTCCTCTGGTTTTCATCCTTCTCATGCTGACTGCCTGACTCACCAAAGCATTCACATTCTTCCATTCTAATCTTCCACTTTTTGATCTCAGTGGAATGGACAATTTACCAGATAAGGAGATGAAGCTGGTGTCCACCTTGTCAACTCGTCCCCACAATTATCCCTCCAGACTGTCTTTTAGCAAAGTTTTCACACGGAAACATTTCTGTTAATGGATACCACCAGAGATTGAACAGCCAGGAGAACAGGTAAGTTCTGCCTTGCACTTGGTGTGTGTGTATGTATGTGTATATATATATATATATATTCAACAACTGTGTAACAGCAACCTTTATGGTCAGGAACAACATTCAAGCAAACTTGCAGACCTTACTAAAAATGAGATGCATTTATAGGAGTTTAAAGGGGAAAAAATGGCCAAGCCTTTGGAAGAAGAGTGTACTGAAAATTACTAAAGAAACAAGCTGCACCAGACTCAGAAAATCCCTGATAGGAAAATAGCTGGATGTGGGCAAGGAATCACGTTAAGCCTCGTATATAAACTTATTCTGTTTCTAGGCACATGTTTGGTTAGAGCTAGAGTCAGAACCGGGATACAGGGCAAGATTGCACTCTGAAACAATTTATCACGACTGTTAGGTAGGATGCAATTTGTAAGAAAAAACAACAGAGTAGATTTGCCTTCAAGAAACTCCCATCAATGGATTCGCACCACTATGCATAAAAACATTACAAAAAAACTGTTTCAGGAAGGTGCAGCTGAGCTAATGCTACCAGGATTCCAATAAGCTACACCAGGTTCTGTGGTACAAGACATGGAAAGCAGAGGGAAAGGAAGAAAAAGATTCTGATAACAAAATCGGATGGATTTTCAACAGCTCTCTGCAGACAACAATCCACCCTTCCTCAGAGCATCTGCAGTGCACCTGACATGCTCATACACAAGAGCAATCCTACCTGAGAGGTTCTGCAGTGAGCTGCAGTGAGCCCAGCTGAACCCGCAGCTCAGTGCGGGCCAAGCGCAGGGCGCTCCCTGCTCCAGGTCACGCTCTCCCACGCCTCCTCCACACCAGTTCCAGGCTGATCTCAAACTACACTGATTTCAACTACCTAAAGTAATTAAGACAACGAAAATATCAGCTAGGAAGCTGCCAGGAGGGGAGTGGATACTGCCACTTTCAGTGTCATGAAGCTATTATACATCAGTGCATCCATTTCATGAAAACTCCCACTAATTCACCTGCAGAGCTTTTGGCTAAACATGGGGAAAAAAAAAAAATAAAAAACAAAAAACAAAAAACAAAAAAACAAAAAAAAAAAAAAAAAAAAGTATTTTTACATCTTATTCAAATATGTTCGTATTTGAAAATAAAACAATGCATACCAAGACCTCAGCTTAGTACGCAGTTGACTGAAATAAATTTCAGATCACATTAAAAATGTAGAAGCAATACAGATCTTCTAGAAAAGTGTTAAGAGAAGTCTGATAAATACAAGCAGAAATTATTTAGTAGGTACCTAGCTATAATGAAGCTTACCTATAATAAAGCAAATGAGAGGTGCTTAATTCTGGGGGGGAAAAAGACCAGAAACACATACATCTGTTTACTAATCATAGATAATAACACTTCCTCTTTCTCACTAAAATGTTTGTTTTAAATGCAAAGCAACTTTTCCTCAAGTGTAGCCACCTAATTAAAGTTTGTGCTAAAATAGAACCAAAATAGAACCAAACTTTAGCTTATTTCCCAGCAGATCACAGCTGGCAGGTTCACCTCTTCCAGGTTTTCCTCAAAACAACAAACACCTTAAACAGGTCAGCTGTAAAGCAGTTTCCAGGACCACTTGAGAACAAATGTAGGCAACAGAGGGAAAGTGCTGCATCTAAGTACAGTGGAACATCACTGACACAAAAATACTACTCAAAGACATACTGGGTGTTGGAAGAAAGGTCTCAATTATCAGAGCACTTAAATCCCCACATTCCACTTATTTCAATGAGAGTAGAAGGGAAATAAACTTTATTTTATAAGGCTGGAGACTAAAGATTCTTAGGAAAGCAATGGGATGATTGCTTACAAATCAGGTGATCCTTTATTTTAGAGCAACAAGGTCCTAAAGTTGGAAAGCCATTTATTTTTATACAAAACTGGAAAATTTTGTTTAGTAACAGTAAAAGCCATTACAAGTCTGTAGCACCAGGGTAAGTTTCATGCCATCCCTCTTTGAGAGAACAATAGCAACATTTTTCAAACTGAAGTCTGGATCTTTAATTTTCTTTTTGTCCAGAGCAACCTTCTGTAGCACATCTACTTTTAAAAGACAAAGTAAAGAAAAGCCAGGATTCTTTGCACAGCGTGCACCAGATCAGCACCATGAGCACATCGTAGTTAACTGCTACAAGACTCTTCCTTGCTGGACAAGTCAGCAGGTTACATAAGCTTTGAATTTTTAAAAATATGAACAAGCACACTAGCATGTCATTGTGAGCCTTAGGTCTTAGAACAATGGGGCATTTTTAAAAAGAATTTGAAATGCTCTGCATGATATTGCTTTATAAAAGATAATGGCTTTTTTTTACTTACCGCTCTGCAGCAACAAAAATCTGTGTTATTTACAAGCTGATAATATGAGTGCTTGCTAGTTTATAGTATTTAGATACTGCATTATAAAACATATAAGGGATTAAAAGCATTGAGACTTCAAAGGGAAGGGTTTTTTTGAAGTACATATGTGAAATGCATGTATGTATGTAAAGAAAGTGTTTCTTTAAAGAAACAGAAATTCCATTGGAAAGCCAGAAATACAGTTCTCAGTAGTTTCATTTTTCAGCTGTTTCCAACTCAAATATTTCATCAAAAAAAGTAACATGAAAGTGAGTGAGTAGAAATCAATTACAGAAATTAAACTATCTTATCTAGTTTTACTCTGATGAAAAAGATTTTCAAATGTTTGTACTATGTGTCTTGGTAGTTTAAATTATTTATGTTACTTAAACACCAATTCATTTTATTTTTCACCTGATTCAATTTCAGCCAACCTAGTCTGAGAAATTTACTTTGAATTAAAAAAGATGCTGTTGAATGTGATGATTTCCCTTTGAAATTCTTCATAAGGGTGACAGTTGTCTTGCATTTGTGCTTCTAAAAGGCCTTCCACAATGAGGTGCTGACCCGTAACAGGGAACATGAGCACTATCACAATTCAAATAAAGGCAGGACTAACTGCTGGATACAAAGACAGAAGTAAGGTAGTTAATGTTCTCAAGCTAGGGTTTTATAGAGAACTGAGAACACTGCCTGTACACATATCGAGACAGTCAAAAAACAAAAGAAAGAAACAAGTCACATGTCCATGACACAAGTACCTACTAATTTTCCCATGAAGCAGTGACACATTATCTTTTTCAAGACTACTGTGAACACATACAGACATTACACACTTCAATGTAAACCATATTCAACAAACAAAAGAAATAAACTGGTTTCAGCAACAGCAGTGTCTGCAGTATCAAACACATCTAAGAGAAGTTTCTAAAGCACAACACCAAACACTCAGATCCAACACCTCACAGAAGTTTTTTTCTTCACACACTACTAGTATTACTTCAAGTTAAGTTTATGCAGCGCTATCCCCAGCTGAACCTAAGATGGCTCTTTGCTAGATTAACTAGTAACTGAGCCACAAACAGAACAGATACAATACTGACAATTGTATAACAGCTCAACCAGCTAAATTGGCCACACTTTTTCCAATGAATGTAGAAACACGCAGTATGCTGAGTTTGCTGTAAACACCCACCCCGTGGTTTCCAGTATGATTTGTTGATCAGTAAAAAATTCAACAGGCTATTGAACTTAAACTGAAGTATCAAAATAGGTGAAAATTGTAATTCCTTCATTCTCCCAGGGGAAATTCAAAGGATTGCTGAGATGCTCATGACAACTCAAAAAACCACGTGGATCAGAAAACAGCACATCAACTATTTCATTTCTGCCTAGCAAAAAGTGTTCCTGTGGCTCCAGCAGCCATCCCCAGCAGCTGCCACAGGGAGCCAAAGGCTCACATCAACAGCTGGCATCACCACTGCATTTCTTCACTGCTGTTACCAGAGAAAAAGCCACCTGTACTGGGCATTGCTGGTAACTGGCTTAGCAGTTTCAGGCACGTCCAGGAGTTCCCACTATCAAGAACATGTTATCTTATGTATCTTTCATATCAATGTGCATGATAAAGAGTAAACACTGCTGGCTTGAGAAAGATCTAGCAGGTATACAAACGAGCATTTCCTAAGCTTTGCAAAATTAGTTACCATAGAGGCCACTTCAGTAGCAACATGCTCACACACTGGCTTGGGCAACAGGAAAAAGTCCCACAGCAGCTTTTGGAAATAGGGTATGGGAATTATTACTCACAGTAATAATTGCAAGGACTTTCACAAGGTTTTTTTTCAGACTTGCAGAAAGTCAAAGCAGTTTCTTAATTGTGTGAAGTTTATGCTCCCCCACCCCCTAAAAGGGCTAAACTATATTTGCATATTAAAAACTGGTGATACACAAAAAAACCCTACTGATTAACAGAATCACTTTCACAGGGCACACACTTTGTTCAAACATTGCTTGAGAACAGTGTTATAAAGATATATTTTCCATGAAGCAGAACATATTAGGAACAACACAGAAATTATTGATATACAGCTAGTCCAGCACATTTTGTGCAATAAACCATTTAAATTAATAGCTGACTTTCATACTAGTTCATCATCTTTTAACTTTTGTAACAATTTTGGAAAAACAGATACTATTCATTACAAAGACATAAGAATCTTCAGCCATGTGTACAACATTTGGTCACTTCAGAGTCCATGTATTAATAGAATCATGACTTATAAAAGGCAGACACTTGTACAAATCATTAACCTAGATTATTAACTGTTACAGCACCTAACAGCTTGCTCATGGTAATAGCATGTGGCTACCTATTCTACCTTGTATTACTGTGGTCACACCCCTCTGTTACATGCCTATAATGTGTTTATAACTTGGAACAGTTCATAAACGATTTATAAAAAAATCTTAAAATAAAAAATGCCCCTGTATCTCGTTTTTTTTAAACCATCTGGGCTCTCAAGACACAATATGTGAAAGCACAAAGTAAAGATGAAAACAAGATACATTTGATTTCAAGATGACAGAAAGGGCTTTTGTTGTTTAAAAAATAAAAAAAAAAATATATGCAAGGTATTGACTATTCTCTAGCTAACAGTGGAACAGTATGATCAAGAACATAATTTTATGTAGTTTTAAATGAAGCGCAGTTGGAAAAGTGACAGTTTATGTATAATTAACTGAACTGCAAAGCAAATGTAAAAACAGCATCACACGCACTCTCAGTCAGTATAATCACTTACCAATTTCAGCAGGTAGTTGCTTGATTTTGTTCTCTCGTATGCTAAGCATGGTGAGTTTTGACAAGTTTTTGATATCCTTTTCCACAGTAGTTATACGATTAAAGCGTAGGTACAGGGTGGCGAGGGAGCTTAGCCTGTACACCACCGAGGGGATTTCTCTCAGTTTGTTATGCCGCAGGTCAAGCATGCGCAGTTTCTTCAAGTTATCAAGAGAGTCAGGCAAACTGGTGAGTGAGTTTTCACTCAGAGCCAGTGTCACCAGGTTCACAAGACAGCCCACCTCTGCTGGTAGGCACTGCAGTTTGTTACTGTATAAATAAAGTTCTGTTAACTGCGTTAGCTCTTTGATAGCTGATGGAAGCAAGTGTATAGACCTCTTGGACAAGTCCAAGCGCATGGAATTCTCTTCCCGGCATTTATTTAGCTCTTTGATCACTTCAGCATTGCTGGATTTTTTGCGAGTACCTGTGGCAGGATTAGGTCGTTTTATCGTATTGTCCACTGAAAAAGCTACCCCAGGCTGCGTGCTACTGGAGTCCTTCTTTCCATCTTTGGCATCTTTCCCTTTGGTCTTAGGCTCCTTTTCTTTGCTCTCTTTCCCAAATCCTCCAGAGGCCTTAGCCTCCTTCTCCCTTTCTTTTGATGACTGGACTTTTGGATCCTTTTCTTTACAGTCCTTTTCTTTTCCTAGATTACTACTCATGGTGATTCAACGTTCAGCAAGCACCACATGAAATCTGTTTCTGAAGTCCACAAGAACAATCCAATGCTGAGGCAATGAGGATCCTTAAAACACGTGAGTGTTGAACCCAGGGAGGAGCTTCAGAGGTGTGACACCCATTTGCTACATATTGGTTCTGAAGGCACTCTTTCCTAATCCTACTATCAGGAGATTCAGCTGTAGAGATCAGGTCAAATGCTCTGCATTAGTATTTCTGGAACATAGAGAAGAGAAGCCAAAGTTAGTGCAAATACAAAACTTGCAGTTAAATATTGAGTGTTTCTACATCAAGCCAGTGCCCACTAACTCAGGTTAATGATTTGTCCTCTGTTCAAACGTCAATGAAAAACCCAAGGCTAAACCAAAAATACTACACATATTGCTCACAAGACCCACTGTGATACAAGAACTGTACTAATTAGTGTATGTGAGGGAAGAAAAATCACAATTCTTAAACATAATACTGCCTTCAGTACTACATTTGAGTCACCATCTTACATCTTACCTAGTTCTTACAATAACCCCCTGGTCATCAACATGAATATCCTCTCTTTCCTCAATGCCCAATCAGCTAACAAATATCTGCTATAATTTTAAGGGCCTGCCTCTTCAAACAAACCCATACAGGCTTATCCTTTCAGCACAAAAGAATCTCAGTTCAATCTACAGTAACATCTAATATGTTCCAGTAACACAAACACTTTGCCTTGAAATCTCTCTTCTGACCAGCTCTGAACTGCAGGTTTCTTCATGTGGAGCAGAACGTTCTCACCAGCTTCACATGCTTTGAAGAACCAAGCACAAGAATTTTTAAAATACACCTATCAAAAGATCAGCTGAAAGCCCAGAAGAAATAATATATTATGCTTCAAGATAAGCAAAATTATTAAGGAATTTCTCTTGGGAATAGGACACAAAATATCTTTACCATATCTTGATTTTTCCCCCTCAGTGACTACAATGCAGCCTAATAAATGAACAGATGTCTTAAACTGATAAAGGCCCATTTTCATTTTTACAAAATCATCATGCATCATAGAAAATAGCTTTTCTTCATGTTTCAATTCAAAACATATGCCCAAGAACTCCATGATTCTCAGTACCGTGGAAAGGTTTTCAATGTATCTTTGTGGAAGAAAACTACAAAATCAATGGCAAAAATAATTTCATGTCTCCATATTACTCCACCTTTTAGCTTTGATATGCAGTATCCACTGCTGAAGAAAGGTCCCTTGTTTCCCAGCCACCTTTGTTTACTCTTAAAACCTCCACAGGAGCTGTGCCACTGTCCTGGCATTCCAACTTCTGCACAAGTTCATAAAGCTTGTAATCCAAATCAATTAAATAATATTTTGCATACTTAAGCCATCAGCAAGTACTAAAAATACTAACATTTTTTAGCAAAGCTCAAGTAACCATTTTTAACTGTGGTCATGCTGTGTATGCTTACCTTCAAATACAAAAATGTACATGGAGAACACAAAAGTGCACACTTCGCTATATATATATATATATTTTCATTCATATATTTTTAAAAGGTAAAGGAAATCTATTTAAAGATGATCAGAAGGACAAGGCACTTTACCCCAGCTGCAAATCTAGCTGTTTTAGTAACAACGCTTGAAAGAGAACCTGCCTCAGGAGCTGCCTTCCAGTCCTTCACCCCTGATTCATTACTGCTGCAGCATCACCAAGTGTGCTACAAACNGGACACAAAATATCTTTACCGTATCGATTTTTTCCCCCTCAATGACTACAATGCAGCCTAATAAATGAACAGATGTCTTAAACTGATAAAGGCCCATTTTCATTTTTACAAAATCATCATGCATCATAGAAAATAGCTTTTCTTCATGTTTCAATTCAAAACATATGCCCAAGAACTCCATGATTCTCAGTACCGTGGAAAGGTTTTCAATGTATCTTTGTGGAAGAAAACTACAAAATCAATGGCAAAAATAATTTCATGTCTCCATATTACTCCACCTTTTAGCTTTGATATGCAGTATCCACTGCTGAAGAAAGGTCCCTTGTTTCCCAGCCACCTTTGTTTACTCTTAAAACCTCCACAGGAGCTGTGCCACTGTCCTGGCATTCCAACTTCTGCACAAGTTCATAAAGCTTGTAATCCAAATCAATTAAATAATATTTTGCATACTTAAGCCATCAGCAAGTACTAAAAATACTAACATTTTTTAGCAAAGCTCAAGTAACCATTTTTAACTGTGGTCATGCTGTGTATGCTTACCTTCAAATACAAAAATGTACATGGAGAACACAAAAGTGCACACTTCGCTATATATATATATATATTTTCATTCATATATTTTTAAAAGGTAAAGGAAATCTATTTAAAGATGATCAGAAGGACAAGGCACTTTACCCCAGCTGCAAATCTAGCTGTTTTAGTAACAACGCTTGAAAGAGAACCTGCCTCAGGAGCTGCCTTCCAGTCCTTCACCCCTGATTCATTACTGCTGCAGCATCACCAAGTGTGCTACAAACATTGTAATATTAAAAAAAAAAAAAAAAAGAAGAAAGAAAGAAAAAAAATAACCCCTGCCCCCAAAAGAAGCCCAAAATTGCCTCTAGTTCCTGTGTTCTGGACAACTCTGTTGTAATGGACCATGGCTGAATGCTAGAAGCAGCAAGCAAAAGCAGTTTTTAACTTGGAATTTTTCTGCATTGTTGAGTTTTCTAAAGCAGCACAAGCCAGCTCATTACTGCATCCTTAAGATTTCCACATGGCTTTTACACCATCCATTAATTTGACCTCTCCTCAAGATTACTAACCTCACCAGATTATATTTAAAACGTCTTCTCAGCAATGTATAATCTACAGGCTCGTAAAACGCCAGTAAGAGGAAATGTAATGACTCCCAATGCAAAAACACAGCTGACTAAAGGGTGGGAGCCCGAAAGGCTTGACAACATGTTTTCATTATGAAACAGTAACACAAAGAATCAAGAACTAACAGAGTTTCTGAATCCCATAATACGCAAAAAGAGATGTGCAGCAGTGCCAGAACAGCCTCTGCTCCTCATCGAGTCCCCAAAGTGTGAAATGCTCAAAGGGCTGCTGCTCTCTTGAGCTTTCAGTTTAATCAAATTTAGGACCCACCAAGAGATTTGTTTCATTCCTTACGTGCACAGCAGCTGGAGGAGGTTTAGAAAGAGCCTCAGCAAGGAAAGACTGCTGGAGATTAGTGCTGCTGAAAGCAGCTCGGCAGTGCAAGTGCTCCAAATAATCTGCACACATTTCACTGTATTTGTTAGCAATAACTTTAATTGTACCTAGAAAGGAATTAAATACTCAGTTTCACATAAATTGGTCTGCATGATCTCTATTTCAGATTATTCAAGCTGACAGGGTTACTCACATACTTCAAGTCAAACATGTATGTAAACTTTTGGTGGGCATGAGTATAATTACATATACTACAGAGGAAGTTAAATATGTTTCAAAAGGTTATGCATATTTTTCAAGCCCTTTTGGTTAAAGGACAAGAGTCACCATCAATCCTAAACCACAGACAAACAAGCATTCATTGTATATCAAAAGGAGAGCTTCTTTTAGAGATATTTTTAGCAAAAGGAAATTCAGTGAAATTAGCTAGTTCTGCCAACTACTTCCATTTTCCAATGCTGTTCAAACTGACTTCCTGTCAATATTAATTGACATAAAAACATTTAACTATTATGTCCTGGAGAATTTGGAAAATTTAATAAGACTCTTGCTTGGCACAGTATGTGAGGGGGAAAAAAAGCTTTTAGAGAAGTTAAGGAAAATAATCTCTTCCCTGTTCCGAATATTATTTTTTTAAAAGCAAAATATTTGTAAATAGCTCTAAATAACCAACTTCAGAGTTTTGATTCACTCCTCCTGATGTCTAGTGAACATAAACCAGATGTATTTAGTTTTTTCCGTCATCTGTAACTGATGAAACTTCAGAAACAGAAGCAACTTCAGCCTAAACTGTATCACCTTCCTTACTGTCTGGAAAAGAGGAACACGTTTACCTTGTATATTTTAATGATTTTTTTTTTTTTTTAATATGTATGAGTAATTGAAAAGAGATTTCACTTTTTCTGAGCAATAAAACCTAAAACATTTATGCAATAAATGCTTTATTAAAAGTGTGGTAATGTAGGAACATTTTGCAGTTCTAGGAATAAAACTACACTAATCACTGCAATTTGGCAATATAAATACCGATGTTTCCTGGTCACCATGTAACACAATATGAGGCTTGAGATAAAGGATTTCAGCCAACTGCTATTCAAGTAAGGCTGTAAAAGCTTTAACTGTCTCCTACCCACTACTGCAAAGCAGTGGGACCCCCTAGAACAGGCTATTCCCCGCATGAATTACTCTCAGCAGCCCCTCACTTCCCAAAGGATGTGTTCAAGTGTCTTGTGACTTGCAATTATATGAAAGTTTCCCGTGAGTTCACAGAGATGGCTTGAAGAAGAAATTGTTAAATGAAATAAAAGTCTCCCACAGCTGAAACATTTTCCTCTCAAGTGAGGAGGCGAACCAACAGCAATCTTCTCTGCCAAAGGAAAATCATCGTGGCACATCATCTTACAAAATGGTCACTTTACAGCTCCACCTAAACCCTTACTGGTTCCCTTTCCGTGTTTCAGTAGCCAAACCAGGCACTTCAAAACAAGCATTTCTGATATTCTAAGCATGTAATACCTAAGGCACCATTCTCACTAAAGTGTAACACATTACACTCAACTGTAACAGAAGTTTACTTCTGTAATGTAGCAAGAGACATACAGGCCTGCATCTGAAAATAAATTTTTTTACTAAATGTAGAACTTTTTATCACAATAGGAATTATTTTCCTCTTCATCCTGTGTTTGTTAAACTTAACTCACACCACGGCTAGGGCGTTTCAACCTAAATAACAGCAGAGGATGAGTCCGAATATTAAACAAGTCAAAGAAATAAGGAATCAGCTCATACTTGACACTCTGGAGTAAGCAGACAATTATTCTACTACATAGTAATAAATAAAATGTTCCGAGACTGCAATTCTGATCTAGGTATTTCTGATTAGTCAGTCCTAAGTGATTCTTAACAACAAGGCAGAGTTCAAATGCTATCTGGTAATTGCAGCAACACCTCTTCACAAACAAATACATAAAAAAATCTACCTTGTTAAAAGTATTTACCTTTTAATTAGAGCAGCATGGGATACCTCAAAAACATTTCATATTCCAGTACACCACAAAGATGAACACATCAATAAGCAATGGATGAAATTTAAAGCTCAGCCCAAGTGGCTACAATGAATTTCCATTCTCAATACCACATATGCAAAAAAATAAAAAAGCCAAGCCAAAAAACACCAACCACCATAGTCACCACTTTCATTTGGAAACCCAAATAGCTTGCTTAAGCCAACGAGTCACTTGCAAACAAAGCACATTCTCTCCTACATTTTGCCAGCTTCAAACATCTGACCTACAGAGTTTTCATGTGTCTAAGTGCATTTCAGCTTCTGCCACTGCAGCCACCACGGACCAGCTGGGAACAAACTGCTGAATCAGTCAGTGGCGGTTGCACAGCTCCTCTAAACACAAAACCTCATTCAGAGGTATGGAGACAGCAAGGGAACAACCAGCCATCACTCCACCAGAGATCAAAAACCACCTCATCTATCTCAACAAAAGCAGTGCTGCTGAAATATGCCAGCTAGACAGCTTCTCTTCTTTGGGAAGAAACCTGTTATTCCAGAGTACAGGGTGCTCAAATGGCAGCAGGGCAATACTGTCATGGTTTGTTGTGCCAGCTACCCTGGTTGGCTTGTTCAATAGAGAAGGCTGACCATCAAATTAATCTCAGTCCTGTAAGTGGATGGCCAGCAGATGGTAGTTCACAGACTAACAATTTAGCCTGATTTCAACACCCCAGGATGTGGCACAGCGTTCACCCTAATCCCCTCTCACACTGAGGGAGCGGCTTGTTCACTGCAGGCACAGCCTGAGCCTGTGGAGCTGGCTAAGGAGGAGGCCTGGGCTCTGACAGCCCTCCAAGCCCTTTAGAACATCTTCATCTGCCACAGGACTGCAGCCAAGACCATCCCGACTGTTTGCTGCTTCCACGGCTGCCAAACAGCCGAGCATAACCCAGTCCCTCATTCGAGCAAAACCTGGGGTTGAGGGAATAACTGAACAAACATCAGTCCAAGGGGGCAACAACTCCATTTAGACCATCTCGAAGGGCTCCACCTGTGGTATCTTAAATCTGCAAGCACATCTGTAACTATAGGCACCTAATTACAAACCTATGTGCAATTACACCTGGAGTTACTATAAATATGCAAATGAGTTTCTAAAGATTTTGAAGGTTGATCACTGTGTGCTTGCAGAACCAGGCAGATCTCCCAGGACATCCCATCCCAGCTTCTGATACAACCATGCCCTTCCAGGGCAAATGGATAGGGGCACATGGACATCACTGCTGGGTTTGAAGCTTTGGAATCCATCTCTTCACTCACTGGTCACCAGCTTTGCTGCTCTCTGGAAGGACTTCCCTGCACTAAGTGCCAGGTCATGTACCAAAGTCCAGAGCAGTCAGGACAAAAAGGCTCCACACTTGCAGACAGAAAGTCACCTATGCCTTAAGTTCCTAGGAGGTAGAAATAATCTTTTGTGCCCTGCCTTTGAACTCACCTAGCAAGTACAAAAATACACATCTTGTGATTCATTCTGCATGCTCCAACATTATTTTTACGAAGCACTCTCTCTTCTTCTCCTTTGCAGGAACAAAATCCACTAGTTTTTTGGCCAAGTTATAAAATACCATTACATGTTTTTGTAGAAATAGACTCCAAGAGCAAAGAATTCTGCTAACCCCATGCAGCAGCTTATTTTACTATGTAAGAAGGTACTTGCTGCATGTGTGGCCCCCCAGCATGTACCTTTTGAGCTGCATGTCTCCATTTCCATGGCAACTCACTGTATCAGCAGGCTGTGTAATCCTGCATAATACATGAATTTTGAAAATCCTAACTTTCTAGATGAAACTAATTTCCTGGATTTAGTGAAGGTTCTAATATCTCTTAAAAGGGTCATTCTAAATGGATATATTAGTCTAGGAAAATCCAGTTCTTGTTTTTGTGACCATACAACTTCCCTATCGATAATGGCATACAACCTTCTGCAAGAGCAAGCGCTTCTAACCCACCTAATACCCTCCTCTGAATAAAGATCACCCACTTGTAGCAGAAATTTAATTTCCAATGTAAAACAACCTTTCACTATTACCACTACACAGCACCCAGACACAACTATTCAGATTCCTCAACAGCTTCTATAAACAAAGGAAGCAACCTGCCACACACTGTTTTGTTGCAAATTTGACAAAAAATGGCACTGGTCCCACCAAAGGTGATGATACAAACTACAAACCAGCATCAAATATTTTTCGTTCATTCATCATTTCCTCTGAGCAATAAAAACAACTTATCAAAACAAAACCTACTGAAAAGGAGACTAAACTTGAATAACTAGCAACTTGAATAACACAAAGCAACAGCAGAGTAACATATTATCTACAAATTATCTACATTATCAACAAATTAAGTTATGTTGATCCTACAGAAATAGGGACAAAGCACACACAAAACCCCATCACAGCTGAACAAAAAAATTGCCCAGTTACTATCTAGGGTAGTATCCCGCCCTAGCCCCTAACAGCAACATGGAATTACCTACCAAAAATCTTTTTTATTGTAGTATTCTCTGTTTATTTATCTCTGAATTTGACACAATAAATTTGCTCACCTTCTTCAGCATGTTTTTCTGTAATGACGACTATTTCACAAAATTCAGTGCTGGATGATTCTCAGTCCCTCAAATTTTCTGACCATAATTAGTGACCGTAAGTCACAGGATCCTTTTGCAGAGGAATACTACGCTAAAAAAAAAAAAGTCATCTATCTAAAAAACAACTTAAAATGTGGTTTTAACACAATTCTGTATATGAAAAGGTGTGATGACTCTTTACCTTCTATGTTCTAGCAGACAAAGCCACAATAACTACATTACTGCAGCTCAGCACCGAACAATATCTGCCCTCTCTTCAATTTTTTTGTTTTTAGCTATAATTATTTGCAGTTCTTGATCTTCAGTTAAGATGACAAAAGCCTGGACATATTTAAATATGTCTAGTTAAATATGACAAGTTTAAATATAACTAATGCCTTGAAAAAGAAATCTGCAGTAACATTTACTTTTCAACTAACATTTTGAGTTTGGAAGATATAGAAGTGTCTGTCAAAGTCCAAAAAATACTTTACTCAAAAGTTTCCAGTTACACATCTCCTCACCTTTAAAATCACTAACATATTTTGGATCTGACCAGTTCTTAGAAAATAACTAGCTTCTTGAACAGATCAGCATTCTTCCCAGAGAAAAGATAACAACCACAATCAGCAGCAAATTTGCTCTAATCTAAGTGTACATTTCTGCTTCATTACAACTAAATTAAGTAAAATTTTTGAAAACTGCACAATGATCAGCTAGAGTTGTTTCTTTATGACAGTATACTTTTCCAAAAGTTTACATAACACATTTAAACATTACAGGAAACCAAAACAAATGTAGACTATTCTGAACGAGAAGTCAAAGAATTCTACACATCTTCCCCCATTACCGCTTTAGCAATGTTCTTTCCAGAGAGTTTTTTTGTTTGCTCGTGTAATCCGACTCTTTCAGATAAATGCATCTTAGCTGGTGAAAGCAAACTGATTCAGGCCAGGTTAATATACATATATATATATAGAGAGAGAGAGAACATGAGGACAAAGAAATTGCTGTGTTTCAGCGAACTAGACAGAAGTTAAAATATTCTCATCTCTTTTCTCCAGCAATCATTTGCCTAAATACGATGTGACCGACCACTTCTGTCATCCAAATACTCAGATGCAAGAACTAGAAACTGTCAAAGAGAAATGGTATTTTTCCTGTATTATGTGTGCCCACTCCAGCTAAAGTCTCGTTTTTAACTACTACATTTCTGGGGTTAATTGCATTCTGCCCACTCAGTTTCAACTGGATTTTGCATTATTCTCCCCCGTCCTCACCCTCTTATGCTGCATTACTGCACATGGTTAAGCAGATTACCACATTCCAATGGGCACCACATTCCAGTGAATTCCATGTTCCTGCACCACTGCTCCAAACGATGCTCAGCCACAGCTGAAGAAGCCAAAGCAACTCAGAAATACCTTGGGGAACTTCCCAGATTAACGGCACCATGGAAATGTAGGCTCATTATACACCCTGAGGAGGTGATGAAGAACAGAACTGCTCCCAAGCTTCTTTCAAAGCTTTCAACTGCTTTCCCATTGAGCATAACAGAATTAAACATAGTGACATAAAGCAGTGAAGTATTATTGAAACAAATAGATGCATTCCATAGGTGATTCAAGTAGCCCTGTATACAACCAGTGCTCGTAGCAAAAGCTTCTTCAATCATGTTGATCTGTGTAAGACTTCACTCCTTCAAATTGATATTTACCAGCATCTCCCTGGTGGCCCTCAGGGTTTTTTTGATTATTTTGGGCTTGGAGAGAGGGGCCTTGAGGGAACATAAGAATAGAGGGAAAAGGTAAGATAATTTACTTGGTTCAGCTGTTTGCAAGACTGTCAGCTGGTAAAAGCACATTGCTTTGTTGAAGTTGAAGGTAACCTTAACACCAATTTCATAACTATAGTATTTTTAGTTTAGATTAGGGGCTTCAAATCTATTATAATGTCTGGTGCCACAGTGAATTCCACCACATATTCACTCCAGGCCACTCAAAGTCTAATAAGAAAACTGTAAGGAATTCCTGTGGCAACAAAGCTTCGAGTATTTCATACAGCCTGAGCCTACTTCACTCTCTCAACACCAAGAGCTTCTGATACAAGGCATTCTGACAGAGCAAGTCAAACCCAGAAGGGCCAAACAGGCCTTTTCTTTCACCTGAGACACCCTCCTCCTGTCCTCCCCACTTTTCTCTGGGTCACAGCAGCCACAGAGAGGAAAAAGCTCCTGCCTGGAGCACCAGCAAGCTGAGAAACAGACAGGAGCTGGAGCAAGAACAAGGATGGCAGGCTGGCAGGTCCAGGTGATGGGCAAGAAGCAGCTGATGAGAAATTCTACATAAGAGAGTATCACAGACATAAAAATACTGAGAAAATAATCAGTCAACAGGCACCACTCCTGCTCCTACACACTGTGTGGAGAAAGGATCTTGGAGATGGCAAAAGTATGTAGTGATTGGAGAGGAATTAAACACACTCTGACCAATATGGTCACCTACTGCACTGGAAGCCATCTCATTCACACCTACCTAATATTGAAAACTTAATTTTCATAACTTCTTAAGAGTATTTTTATTTAGCTTTTTACATGTTTTCTTCCCCACTCAACATTGAATGCATTAGCATTACAAAAAAACCCAAAAATTACAGCATTTGAATTTATTGCAAGTTCATCCACGTTCTTACAGATTCCCAAGACGATCCCAGAGATTTCCTTCCCAGGATAGAAGATAAAAGTGGAACACACAAGGATGAGAAAGAAAGCTCTGTTCACCTTCCTGTGAAGAACCTTGAAATGTCCAGACCTACCAGGAATACTCCTCATCCTCACCCCCACTGTCACAGAGCCTGATGCACAAAACACCCTCAGCCCCAGCACTGGATACTATTCTGCTCGCAACTTTGAGCCTGATTAAAAGATTATTTCACATATACTAACAATTCTGGAAAACACATGATAAATTGGGTTGCTTCACAGGAACAAGATGTTTTCCTTCAAAATAAAAAAAAGTAAAAAGAAAACCACTATGATCCCTTCCAAGCAGACTCTTCAAAATCTGTTCAGATGAGGCATCCTTTTCTTTTCTTCCAAAAAAAAAAAAAAAAAAAAAAAAAA